>VXBQ01005799.1:423610-440808 GCA_013400175.1 Phainopepla nitens
ACCCATGGACAGGGATCCCCCACCCAGACCTCCCCGAGGTAGGGATCCTCCCATCCAGGTTTCCCACACACAGGGAGCACAGGTACATCCACGCAAACCCCACCCAAGCGTGGGAATCACATCTCGCACGCAGGTCTCCCCAGGGGTCTCCCCACCCATGTGTGGGGATCATTTTCCCCAGACCTGCCCGATGCAGGGATCCCACTGCCCAGCCTCACCTGGCACAGGGATCACCCATCCAGCCCCCAATTCCAGACAGTTCCCACCGTATCCCTCTCCACCCCCTTTCCCGGAGCTGGCACAATGGGCAGGTGTAGGATCCCAGGGGCCAAAGGCAAGCAGACAGAGCACACCCCAAGGCCTCCTCCAGGACATGAAAGAGACCAGACACCTCCTCATGACCAGGAATAGAGCTTGTCCTTCAATTTCCTTTAAATGTCTTTAAACTGCCCGGCAGCCCTGCCTGCAGCACAAACATAACAGGGGCTCGTTCAGTGACATCCCAGCAGGCTGCGAGTCTGCAGGGAGGGAGATTAACTGGATTTTTTCAGCTCTGACTTCTTAGAGCTCCAAGTTCTTCTTTCTTCTTACGTGGATCCTTCCCAAAACCCAAGTGCTCACTCGGCAGATTGCTTTCTCCAGCCTGAGCTCAGCGGCTGACCACGATCTGTGGCTACCCACGGGGATGGAAACTGATGCCCTGGCAGTTACTTGGGGACAGCGAAACAGCCCAAGAAGCCACCGAGGGCACCCGTCCAGCTCCATCGCTGGGGGACTGACGTTAACTCTCAGCTTCCCGGAATCCCAAACACGTTGGGGAAAACACAAGAAAAGCACGATTTTTGGCTCAGCGGGACGGCTGAGCCAGTGGTGGCTGCGGGGAAGTTGTGGCGCTGGTCAGGCATCCACAGGGTCGGCAAAAGGCAGTTATCCCAGCGCAGCAGCGAGGCTGGCATCACCCCAGGGCTTTGCACGCACCCTGCCATCATTTCTTCTGACCTCTGGCAATGAGGAGCCTGGTTTGACTTCCAGGCTCGGAGCAAGCCATTTGTTTATTTGTCCCACAGCATCTCTGAGAAATCAGCCGCTCCGCAGCACTCGGTATCAGAGAAGGGTTTGCACGGAGCTGCGGGGAGAGCTCAGCATTCCCCTCCTGGCCAGCCATGCGTGTCACTCAGCCGCAATCCCGCCGCATTCCCAAACTCTCCGGAGCAAACAAAGGCAGCGGCATGAGGTGGATGCTGACGGAAGCTGTGCCTTTGCCTAGGAGGTGAAGCGGGCCCGGAGGCGAGGCCTCGCTGAAGGAGTGGCCACGGGGCTGTGGAGGCGGCCGGACACTTGGAATGTGTGACCGGCCATCAGGTGGCCAGGCAGCGTTTTGCTGCTTCATGCCGGAGCTTCCCTGGCTCAGCACATCCCGGCCGGCCACTCCACTGCTGAGAGCAGCACGGGATCCTGCCAAAGGCAGCATCCCCACCCTGCGCTTCCGAGGTGAAAATTTAAGGTCACTCTTCCTAATATTAACCATTCCAGGAGTGGTGGTGGCAGGGCTCAGCAGCAGCAGATTCTGCAGATGTTTAATTGCTTTTATCCACAGTAAAGTTTTCCAGCTGGCATCAGAAGCAAGCCCCGGCTTCCCAGGAACGGGAATTGCTGCCTCACACACAGTGGGTGAGGATCCTGCCAACAGAGAGAGAAAGATTGGAGCCACGAGCCTGGGAAGGGCATTGGAGGGACAGAGCTGCCCCTCCTGCCAGGAGTGGAGCTGCAATGGAAAAGCAGAGAGTGCAAATCCAGCTGCTACAGCTCCAGAAGGGACAGGGACTGATCTCTGCACTCTGTGACAGTGACAGGACCTGAGGGAACAGCTGGAGCTGTGCCAGGGCAGGTTTAGGTCGGATATCAGGACAGGTTTTTCCCCCAGAGGGTGCTGGGCACTGCCCAGGCTCCCCAGGGAAGGGTCACAGCCCCGAGGCTGCCAGAGCTCCAGGAGGGTTTGGAACACGCGCCCAGGCACAGGGTGGGATTCTTGGGGCGTCTGTGCAGGGCCTGCAGTCAGACTCAGGATCCTTGTGTGTCCCTTCCAATTCAGGATATTCTCTGACTCTGTGATTCAGAACTTTCTCCTCTTCCTCCTTCCAAGCTTCAGGGTTGATTTCCTTGCTGGGTGGTCACTGCTTGCTCTGAAGGCTTTCAGCTGAGAACATTCCACTCCCTACCAGCTCAGAAGTCTCCGGTCCTTCACATCTCAGATTTGCCACAACATCACAGCATAAAGGACCTGAAAATGCTTTAAAATCTCATGTCAGGTACCATTACCCAAAATGTAAGGCAATAAATCTCAGTTGTGTGGATTGGGAAACCTGATGGAAAACCTCACCGGAGGTGTGCCAAGCAGCCAGGCAGGCTAATGGTGCTGAGTGTCCTGACTGCAGGGAGGAAATAATGCAAACAGCCACTGACATCCCACTCACATTAGGCAGCCACTCATGGGGAGAAAGGAAAGGTTTTAAAATGCTGCAGGAGCCCCAAGTCATTAGTTTTGTCAGGAATTTTGCTTTCTCAGATCACAGGGAAAAAGCCCTCAGATCTGTGGATTCAGAGGAAGCCCGAGAGAAAGGCAAGCTATGCACTGAGCAGGGCTCTAAGTCATGGGGGCTGATTATTGTTAATTTAGCATTTTATATAAGAATGTGAGAGATCCTTATCAAAGCCTGAAAAAAATACCCTGCATGTTTCAACACCTCACTGAATCCAGCTAGGAACNNCCGCAAACCAACAAAAAAAAAAAAAAAAAAAAAAAAAAAAAAAAAGAAAAGACCAAATGCTGGATTTTCTCTCCCTCTCTCTCTTTATTTGCATTAAAATTTTTCATACTATTTATAATCATGAATCTCTGCAATTGACAGGAGGTGGAAATTAATAGATCACATGCATATGTGCCAAAAATCATTTCAACTGCTGCTAAAGAAGGTCACAAAAATGACTACAATTTTCTTCTCAGAGTAGTCAACTAGGAGTAACTCCACTGTGGAAACTTGAGCTATATGGAAAAAGATGTTTGATCCAATTCAACTGTAAGGGAATAAAAATAAATCTGTCCTAAGCAGCATCTGTCAGCAGAAATGACACTGGAAACTCTTGCAAGAAGAGTAAAAGCTCATAATAAAAAAAACAAAAATCTAAACCATGACATTGTATGTGGGCAGGACGAAAATCCATTGGGCTACGACCAGTCTCCACATAATCCCCACACTATCACAATGTAGATATGCTGTTAATTAAATTGAGATGGTCACATTTTGTACTCCTGGAAATCCAGCTAATTAAGTGAATTGTTTGAAACTGTTTCAGAGCTCACCGGAAAAAAAAATTATCAACTCCATTCACCTTCCATTTCTGGATTTCATCATTGTAACAGAGCACAGAAAAGCCCAAAATTGGGTTTAAAACTACTGTTCAATTTTACCATGCTCAAAAATGCCCAGCTATGAGCAGCACAATTAGAGGCCCCCAGAGAGCTGAGTGCCCATCTCAGTGACTGACATCTTCAGAAGGATCACACTTAAATCAGAATTTCTGCCAGTTTCCCTTGAGGCTCTTCAGTCCCCACCCTCCCAGCACAGGCTGTCACCAGTCTCTCCCAGATTTTACATTTGCAAAATAAAACAGAAATCACAATGGGAAAGTCCCTCTCCTGCCCTCCCCAGGCTGCTGTTCCTGTGCTAGACAACCAAACCACACCTGTCCACACCTGAAATGCTGTGGTTTATACCCAATTTAGCAGCAGGAGTTGCTGCTTGATGCTGTAAGTGCTGCATCCCACCCAGCTGTCCCCACTGCACAGCTCCTGGCTGTGCCACAGCCTCCCCTAAATCCCCCAGGACTGAGCCCTCCCAACTGTCCTGTGCACTCACACATGCCAGCAGAACAAAACAAGCACCTAAATCCCTGCAAGATCAGGGCCTGCCATCACTCTGAATAATCCCTACTCAATTTCAAGTCAATTATTTTTCCTACAGCTGCATCACACGGCTTTAATTATCTTTTTTTTTTTTTTCTCCAAAAAAGTTTGATTTTGACAAAAAGCAACAGCTTTAGCTGGAAGCACTCACTGTAAAGGAAAACCTATTTGCTGTGACTTCAGCAGGTCATCAGGTCTGGGCCACAGAGGTGGAATTTAATTTCTAATCTGGAGATCTCAAGCCTTGGGTATCAGATAGAGCTAAAGGGATCACAGGGAAGCTGGACAGAAAAGCAGCTTTCCAAGCAGCACAATAATAACCATGCTTTGTATCCACATGAGAGTGCTATTTCAAAGCAAGTTCCAAATTGTCTTCCTCTTTCTTGGTAGCATCCTAACAGAAGATGATTTTTTTTTTTTAAGAATGGATGGTTAATGGTTATTGTTAAGTAAAGCAAATGCAGAACTGACACAGAAAACACCTTGTCTCCTGTAAAACACTCCCTGTGTGGTGGAACAGTGACAGCCCAAATCCTTTTCTTCATCACTCACAGCACCTGCTCATTATTGATGCTGTTCTACATTAATCCAGGGCAGGTTTTAAATTAACATCCTTCTTCATCAATACCTATGGAATGAAGATATTTTCCTTTGCAAAGAAAAACCTCTGCAACACCAACACAACGTGTCCCTCCTCAGCACCATTCACCTGAAACGTACCAGGATGGGCAGCAAACAGAATATGAAGTGAGAGAGGGGGAGAAAAAAGAAATGGAGAGTCAGACAGACCTCGTGCTCTGAGGGCTCTCAGCCTGAGGATCAGGTGTCCCAGGGCTGGAGCAGCCTGCAAGGCTGGCTCAGCATGTTTTCCTCCTGCAGCCAGGGAAGGACACTGATTGAGCTCTGCGAGGCACCACGGGAACAGCATGTGTCAGGCTGTGACAAACTTCCAAGGAAAGGTGCAGCAAACACCCAGGGAGCCTGTCTGGATAAATCAAAGAGCACAGGAGCCATCCCAGCTGCTCTTGCCACTGCAGAGTAGGTTCATATGAAAGTATTTTGTCCGAGGTTTCACGAGGGATGTGCCTGCCTGCCTGCCTGGAGCAGTGAGTGTCACACCGAGGTCCCCAGTTTGCCATCCCTGCTGGTGACACACACCTCTGTCCCACGGGTGGCTGGAGAGTTGGAAACCTTCACAAATCCTTAGCTCAGAGGAGACATCCTGTTCTCTGGTGCCCCAGGAGATCCAGAAATTCCGGGTGATGTTGCAAACTCACCGTGCATCCCTCTGCAAACTTTTATTTCAGCACACACCTAAAATGAACAAATATTCTTCTCTTCACCTATATATCTAATTGTTTTTTACATAGTAAGAAGTCTTTCCCTAGTGAACCCACAGCTGCCCACATTGTGCTAGACTTCTAAGATATCTAAAGGTTTCTGTCATACTCTTCAAAAGGCCTGAGGGGCAGAAAGGGTTAAGAACCAACTCAGATTCTCTAGGGAAAACAGAAAGGTACCAGAAAAGCCAATTCAACTGATTTTACCCAAAGGGACAAAAGAAGGTTTAGTAGGTCCTTTATAAAATGTCAGAGAGAAAAGCTTTATTTTCCCACAGGGAAAAACATACCCATTAACAAATTAGGTGAAAGCCCAGTGAGATGTAAAAGGTCTGAAATTCCTCAATGCCTTTAAACTGTCTGTCTTCACACACTTCATTTATTTTCGACAGCAGCATGGCCCATGCCAATTTGGGAGCAAAGGGGACTGTGAAAATACCTGGGGATTAATGTATTTTTAATGTTAATAAGCAAATCTTAATTGATCTGAGCAACACTATTTGGGTTTTAGAGAACAACCAACTCGGGATCCTCCCAAACACAAACTCATCTGGGTTCCTCGTTTTCCTCAGAGCACCACTGAGCAAATCTTCACAACTCTACCTGAGTGGAAACAGAGTTCAGGGGAGCTACTCTTGTATTTATGAGTTGGGTAAATGCCCATTGAAGAGAGGCCAAAGCAATCACAGCATTTAATTATTCCTGAGAAGTCACAGGGAAAAAAAAAAGAGGAAAGAAATAACATAGTTGTAATGAAAGGCACTGTGACAAGTGAGCTTCCTTCACAGCCTGCAGATAACAAAAATATATAAAAATATTCCCTACAGTATCTTGGATAGTATGGGGAAAATTAACTCATATTCCACTTCCAGAGACTGACCATAAAAGCCAAATGCCATAACCTGTTGGAGGGAAACAAAAGACAGCAAGGAGGAGGGAGGAAGATCCAAATGGAGTGATGAAGCTGTAACAAAAGGGATCTGGGGCTGGGTTCCTGCTTGGCTGGGATGAGCATGGAAAAAGAGATGAAATGCAGGAGCATGAGGCAGCAGAGCTGGGCACAGACTCCTCCATCACAGCTAAACTAACAGCATTTATCAGCAGACCACGGCTGAAGGGCTGCAGTGACAGAAACAGGACGGTGTTAACAGTTAATTATGTGTGTTAAAAGTACAGAACCATCAAGGCAGAGGATTGGAGCTTCTGCTGACATCTGGCAGCGTTTTGGGGAAGCTTAGTTTCTCCTGAGGTCCTCGTTGATTCAGGAGCACTGATTTGCTGACGTTAATTGGAGGCAGAGGTAATGAGAACTGACTAATCACCGAGCTGTGTGCCCTGCAGACTCATTCCAGTGTCAGTCATTATATCTTGCTGATCACTCAGACAAAACTCGGTTTTAAGGGGAATTCAGTGATTGGTCAGCACCCTTCTTTGACTCATTGTATTTGCATTTAGTTGTACGATAAGCTGATAAAAACTGTGGTGGTGTCACAGCTCAGCTGACACAGCAGTGAAGGCATCACAGTACATGCTCTAATTCCTGGAGAGCTTGCTCTGAAGGTCTGGACGTGCCAATGTCACTGCTGGTGTCTCCAATGTGACTGTGACCCCTGCAAACTGAATTAGCAGAGCCCTGCCAGCACCTGCTGCGTGCACACCTCTCCTTTTCTGTGCAAACAGGCAGGACTGCTATCACTATATTGTTTTTCCAGATAAGGCTTAAAGGATCAGTATTTAATTGCAGCAGCGAGTTCAAGGTATGAGACACGGTGTTTGCATTAGAGAGATTTGTCACAAAACTTGCAGGGAAACAGCAGCACTCGGAGGATCCATCACACACTCACCTCATTGAAATGCAATTCCATTTAGCCAGACCCTTTGGCACAAAAATGGGAAAGATGACTTAACAAAAAGCACAGAAGAATACTTCTGACCCCAGGTGTCAGATGGATTTGTGTGTGACATTCACAGAGGGGCTGTCCAAGAAAGCCTGCAGACATTCATTGCTAGGCTGCAATTAAGGTGGCAGCCAATATTTAAAACCCTTCTCATCCTATTCCCTCTTTTCTGGCCACCTTTTAAATACAACACAGAAGGAAAAATAAAAATAAAAATAGACTGCTGTGCCCTGCCCCACATGAGGCTGGGCCAGCATGAGTGGATTTCTATGCAAACAACAGACAGGATGCCTTCCTTTAATCAGTTTGTTGCCTGACACAGATAAGAAAATTAAATGAAGTTAACTGTACAGTTTTCAAGTCACCATTCAGCATTTCAGTTGAGACAGATGACTTATACTTACAGTGCTTCTTCCTCTGGCATTCAGTGGAGAATTTGGCAATCCTCTCTGGGTCTGGTTCTCAGCAATTCTCTGACATGGGGGCAGTCAGTGTCTCCATTGCACATAATAGAGCTGTAGAAGCCAGGAAAAAATGGCTCTTTTCTAGCCAGTTTACCCCTTTCCCATCTGACAGAAGTGATTTTCTTTCCTCATCCAAAAGCCAACACACCCTGGTCTCTGCCAGAGAGCACAGCATTAGCACACAAATGCTCAGAGTCCACTAATGTTTGCAAAAAGTATCAAATTCCCCCATCACTGCCCTTCTCAGGGAGTAAGAGAGCCCCAGTTTAACCAGGGCACAGAGGCAGCTTTACCACTGTGGGATTTGGGCTGCATCATCTGATCCAGGGAGAAGCACACAGCACTAGGGGGTAAACAGGAACTTACAACCCTTCCCATCACCCAGCAAACCTGGGAAATTACACTGGATCCTGGCTCAACTTCCAACCATTGAAGCCTCACTTCTGCCAGAGGGTTACTCCTGATTTACACAGGCCAAGTTAGACCCAGATACCACCTCTAATGGACCTGATTCTGTCCATGTTTACACCAGCACAACCTGATGATGACACTAAATAATTCACAATTAAAAGTCAAGTTACTCACTATTACTCGGTGAGTAGTCATGGCAACTTCTTTCCTTCTCCAGCAATAAATCCAGTACCTGCTGATACTGCCAGGCATTGATCAGGTCTGGAATGGAGTATTATGGGACAGGTAAGTATGAGGGTGATTGTCACACTTGTCAGACCAAAGGCACTCAAGCATCTCTCTCTGAGTTGCCTTTTGGGCTGCAGGCATTTCTCTAGAGCTTTTCCAGCTCCATGCAGATCCTCTGCTCCCACTGACTGGACTGCAGTTCACCTGCTCCTCTCCCTGACCTCCTCTGGGGTCCCCCTCAGCACCTCACTCCATTTACACCACTCACATGATAGGAATCAAGGCACAGGGACCAAAACAAGGCTAAACCACCTTCTGTTGCAGAAGGAGCAACCTCTGCAACAAGACTTGGATTCTGCTGTTGACAGAGAAGTGCTGGCTCGTGGACTAATTAGAAAGTGCTGAATTTGGAGACATCTTGTGCATAATATATTGGTTTTTCCCTTGGAACACAGTCCAGCTCTCAGATGCTCTTCTACGTGCTCCAAAGGCAGAGCTTTAACGCTGCAGGCAGTGAGGGCACAGGGAGATGGAAGCTACACCTGAGGCAAGCTACACTCTTCTGAGACAATTACACTGTAAAGGTTTAGCATAAAGCTCAGGAGAGCAGAAAGCAGAACACTGCCAGTCACAAGCATTTAATTCTGAAACTGGTTCCTAAAAAAGATAAGATAAAGCCAAACCAGATTAACCAACTTCAAAGCAAGCAGCAAGGCATTTAGGGCGTGCTAGAATAGAATGCAGCTGTGCAGAGCACTGATGAATTAAACAGGTAGAGGTTCCTTAATGACCTGTTCTTTGTCCCTTCCAGGTTTTTGGAAGTCTCCTGTGATAAATCCATTCCCTAATGAGATTACAGCACCCAGGTGATGCAGCAGTGTCTACTACAGAGATGTTTAAGAGGCTGATCCAGGCGTGCTAGCAGGAGCTCTGTGGGACAGTCTTCCCCAATTAGTTACCCAAGGAAGAGTGATATTGAATGACTCTTACAAAGAATACACAAATTGCACTTATTGTCGTGCTAATCATCAACTTTCTAGGTAAAATTAGCCAATTTGCTAATGAAGGCTCATGACAATTCATCATTACAGTAGCTCTGCACTGCAGTGAGTCATCACCCGGTCACCTCCAGCGGTTCCTTCCCTGCTCTGGGCGGTCCTGCCGTGACTCACTCGGGCCGGGATCTGGCTGCTGCTTTCCAAAGGAATTTAAAAGGTGGGGGGAAAGAGAAGGGGAGGAAAAGAAGGGGCGTGGGAAGGGGTGGGTGGAACCCCAGGCAGTTTGAGAGAGAAATGATCTTTCTTAAAATTGGCACGGGAAAAATAGTTGCCTTTTCTGACATTATTTGACTTGGATGATCAGAAGTTGAGCAGGTAGGTCTCATGAGTTCTAGGTGGTACATTTTGCAGTAACATCTGTCCAACCCATGACAGGGGGCAGTCTCCTGCTGAAGAAGGAAGGAGCAGAGAGGGAATGAGGGAAAGAAGGAGAGACACAGGAGTTGGGAGGCTGAGGGGAGAAGCCCAGGAATTCGGTGCCTCCTGCTGGCTGGAACACTGCTCTCTGGACCTCTCACCACCTGGGGCTCCCCATCCCTGCACACCCCCCTCATGCAGCCTGTCCCCAGGAACATGCCCAGCTGGGAAGAGGAGGCTGTGAGCACAGAGCCCTCCCGAGGCACAGCCATAGCTGCCCTCCTTTGGGCAGCAGTCAGGAGACCCTTCTCCTACATCAAAACAGCCCTGAAAGCTTGAATGGCACACACAGTGTGACTCCTGGCTCCTCGGATGCTCTCTCAGCTTTCTAAACATCTTCCCTTCCTCAAATGGGTAAACAATCTTTCACCCATTTAACCTGAGACACCAAACACCATGACTCACCCAAAACCTCAACACTTCCTTGTGGCCCTGCCATTTGTCCTACTTCAAGGCAAGAAACAACACCAGTATGAAGAGATTTGTATTTTATGTTCCTCTCTGATGTAGCCTCACTCACTTGAACACCATAGTTGGACCTTCTGTATCTCAGGTTCACAAAATGCAGACAAATCAATTCCCAGGGGCTGCAGGATGAACACATCTCCTCCCCAGGGGGTTCTGCAATGAAGGATTAATTAGCTGAGGAAATTCACAGCACTGCAAGCGCAATGCTACAGGCAGGGCCACACCAGGGGAGCCCCAGGAGCACCTCCAGCTTCCCAAGTTAAGCACAGCAATAGCTCACACACTGGGGGAGCAGCAACCTCCTGGCCCCCTGAGATGTCACTGCAAGGGCAACGCTCAGCACAATCCCTGTGCTCACTTCAGTGATTTCTGTGGGCAGGGCAGGCCCACCCTGTCAGGCAGCAGCTGTGAGGGCTGGGCTTGCACAGCCCTCAGTACCCCATCCTGTTGTGCCCACAAAGGCAGCTGAGACCATGGAGCTGTCTGCCAGCACCCCAGTCACCTGCCAGCCCCAAGTGGGACAATTTGGATTTAACCATCCTGAGCTGACCTGAGCTAGCTCCACCAGCCTCCCTAATTCAAAGTACAACCTCTCTGAGTCCTCTCCTTGCTTTGCTGCCTGATTTGCCTCCGGGGTGCTCCAGGATAGGCTCCAGGTGTGATGTAAATCAACTTGCTTGAGGCTGGATTTTTCTGGGGCTGGGAGGATTTGGCAGCTTTTATTACTCACTTGTAAAGTGAGTCCCAGAAATACCACAAACAAGCCCAGCAGGCTGGCTGAGGAGGGAAGGATGCTCATCAGCCATGTATGCTCTGTTCCTTGGATAAAGGGCACTAATCTAAGCCTTTGCACCTCTGGGGCAGCAAGAAGAGCCAGGCAGCACCTCCCAAGGACCTGTGGATATCTGAGCTTTGACGTCTTCCAAAGGGTTTCTTCAGCTCAGCTTGCTGTTTGTCAGCAAATCTCACAGCAAAGTCCTGTCTGGCAGAGCAACAGGTGCAGAGATCACTACAGTCAGCACATCCACCAGCCCAGGCAGGCACAGGGATGTGTTCCCAGCTGTGCCTCCACAGAAATCCATCCATCCATCCATCCATCCATCCATCCATCCATCCATCCATCCATCCATCCATCCATCCATCCATCCATCCATCCATCCATCCATCCATCCATCCATCCATCCCTCACCCCACAGCAACAGAACAGGACAGAAGGAACAAGTCAGACAGTAACTGCTGGTGTGGATTCAAGCAGTGCCCAAGCCAAACTGTGTCAGCAGTGTGAGACTCTCACAGCATCCCTCAGCCAGGCACAACATGAGCTCCTTCCTGAGAATGTGCTGCCTCACACTGGGACATGGGAAAGGGGAATGGCCCTAAATCATCCCTTACAGAGGGCAGGACACTCCAGAGGGAAAATGCCAGCACGGGGAGGACAGCGAATGTAAAGAATAAAGGCTTCTCTCTGCCCCTCTAAGCAGTGTTAGGCCAACTGAGAATAATTCATCACAATGCCTTCAGTCTGAAGTTTACACTTTTGGCTGCAGAGGGCTCCTCTCGAAGGCTCAGATGTGCCTCATTGCACTCGATGAGGCAGGTGGGAGAAATTAAGGGGCACATGACACTTGCTAAAAAGCATCATCTGTGCAAGGTCTAAACTACAGGTCTAATTCCATTTCTCTTCAACCCTGCAGAGGAAAGCAGGCTCAGAGGAGCTTGGGGACAGGTTGTGTTTTCAGGCTCCTGTAAAGCACACGAGAAGAGCACTCCGATTTCTCCAGTCCTGCAGGATGGGGCAAACCCTCTCAGGCAGCCGTGCAGGCAGGAGAGAGGCTCCAAAGCTGCTTGATGAGGGTGAAACTCCCAGCTGTGATGGGCTCTGCTCCCTGACAAGCCGCACGTGGCCCCGGTGCTGTCCCCGGGGATTAAAAGCGGGAGCGGGGCAGGGTTGGGGGGTTGGTGTCGGTGCCTGTGCCCATGGAGGGCGCGTCGCCACTGGAGCGGTACTTGGAGAGCTGCAGCGGGCAGGTAAGGCAGGAAAAAAAATTATAAAGTGGGGGGCGGGGAGACTGGGAAAAGGAAAATAAACCGAAGCAAAAGGCAACTGCGTTGGCCGGGAATCGAACCCGGGTCAACTGCTTGGAAGGCAGCTATGCTCACCACTATACCACCAACGCTGCGTTGGAGAGATTTTGCATTCGCACCAGAACTGCTTCAGTACCGCATTCCTGCCGGGCTGAGCACGAAATTCCGCTCTCCTGAGGGACTCCTCCCCGTCCTGGAGCATGGAGGAGCTCTCTGGAGCGGGACGCAGCTCTTACTCCCTGCAAGAGAGATGATGCGGCCGCGTTTAGACTCTTGTGGTGGGATGCTGCTGTGGGTGGGCCCTCAGAGGGCAGGAGGCTCGCATCTCCTTGTTCTGCTCCGTCAATGTCTGCAACAAGTCGTTATTCTGGTGTTTACAATGGTCGTCCTGATCTCAGGTTGTTGTAGGAACAACTGAGTGAGGGCTGGACTCACAGCTGAACATCATCCTTATTTGGGGAACAAAACTTCTTTACATCCTGTTGTAAACTACTTTTCAGCTTAGAAAATGGGCTCAGCACAAGCTGTTTAAATCCAGAGCCTGTCCTGTGGCAGTGGGTAAAGCCCTCTGAGTGTGTTCTCATAAAGTGTATCATGTGGTAAGGTATAATACAGCTTTTACAAATGCTAGTGAGCTTTTTATATTCAAACTTGCTGGTACACTTGATAATAGCAGATGTGTGATATCACTACAGGGAGGAAAAAAAAAATAATCCGAGACTATTGCTTAAGGCAGCTGGGTTTGATTTGTGTCTACCTGAGTTGCAGGGATTTCTGCAGTGGAAATGAAAAAGGCTGTTTCCCCTCGAGCTGCCCCAAACCGAGGGCTCTCAGACAGGATTTGTGTGTGGAATCTCCTCCCTGGAGCTGCTGGGAGATGTCCAAAGCTCTGCAGTTGGTGGGGCCTTTGGTGGAGTTAATTAACCCAGAGTCTATAGCAATAACCCTTGGCAGCCAGCCCAATGCAAACATGGGCTGGTGGCCCTTTTGCAGCCTCTGAGCATCTGTCTGACAAGAAGGAAATATTCCCCAGCACTTAACCCTATCAGGGCTTTTCCTCATACCTCTGAGGTGCAAACCTGCTCAGAAAGGAAAATTTGCTTTCTGTTTCTACCTGCTCTATGCAATTTACTCTGCTTTTTGAAAACTTTACAGCAGTATGGTACTTGCAGCCTCATATACCACTCATTTCTCCATCAGCTTCTTTAGGATGGCTCACTTTGGTTGGTGGTTTGTGGTTTTTTTTTTAGTTTGGGATTTTGGTTGTTTTTGTTTTGTTTTTGGTTTTTTTTTTTACTGTTATGTTCATTCTTTGATGCCCATTAGTATCATGTGAGCAGTCTCACAGGGGGCTTTTTGTACTGTTTTCTCTACATTGTGGTTCCTACAAAACCTTCCAAATGAGCTCCTGTACAGCAAATCCTGAGTTGACTGGAATTATTGCAGAGACTGTGATTTCCTTCCCTTGCTGCTGACTTGAAAAGTATCTGTTTAAAGTAGATGTATTTTTGTGATTCCGTAATATTTTATTTGTAATTGTTAATTATGTATTTGACCTTTTTTTCTAAAGGGTAAAGGAGTACCTAGACTTATTCAACAGCCCCCTGCCCCTCTCTAGATCTTCTGTGGGGCTCTGTATTCAGAAGTCAGCTTTAGAAGCAGTTTTAAATGTAGGTGCTGGCAATGCTTTCCTGATTGCATCTGTATGCAGGCTAGTGAGGGTTCTCTGGGAGGATCTGTCACTTTGTCAGGGTTTTCCAAGTGTCTGCAGGCACATGTAGTGCAAAGTAGGAGCAGAGATCTCCCCGTGTGCATGGCTGGGTTGCCAAGTGAGCTGACTAGGGGAGAGCAGCACTAGCTCAGGGCTGGGGAGCATTGATCTGGAAATCCTGCTCCTGCTGGAGGTCAGGCACTTGCTGCCAACTCAAGGGTCTCACTCTTATGCACCATCCCCTGTTCTGATTTGTGCTTGGACTTTTCAAATGCTTCTGGCTCTTGAACATAAAAAATGCCTGATTAAACACAAAACCTCTTGTATGGATTCTTTAGTCCAAGCTGTCACCTGCTGTGGATGTTGGCAGAAACTCCTTTCAGAAAGAGGCTTATGTACCAATGGAGAGGGAATAAATCCTGTCCTGAAACTCTTGCCTTATCGATGATGATGCTTTTTAAACAGCTTTTAATAATAAATAGTTGATAAAGGACATTAGCATGAAAGAGCTTACTTGCAGGTGTGGTGTGTGCTTGGTGCAGGGCAGGATGCTGGTTCTGCTGACTGTGGTGAGCCTTTTTTTTAGTTCCATCTTCTCATCTACAGCTTCAGTCAGGCTGGTGGCCTCCAGGAGCTGAGCAAAGAGCTGCTGCTGGTTCTGTGAGCTGCTGCCCTCTGTTGCACAAAGCAGCGCTGACACTGTCCCCTGCCAGCAGGGAGAGGAAATGGAATAATACAGAATGGGAGATAGAGACAGACAGAAAATGCTGTCTGTCTTCCTTGGAGGAACTCATTGGTGTGATAATGTGGTTGTGTGCGTGGCTGAGGTGTGGCAGTGGCTGTGAAGGGTGAAGTGCTAATGTTGTACCTGCATTTCTCAATTTGTGCTGTCCCAGGAGTTCCCTAGAGTGCCCATGGCCTGTGGTGGGAAAATGCATTATACAAGCTATCTGTGTTTTTATACACTCACAGAGAAGCAAAGAACACACTTTCAATCTTAAAACTAGTCTTTGCTAAAATATATATTGGGGAAAAATTATTGAAACTTCCTCATTGAAGATTCATCTTAATTTACTCTCCCAGTTACAGCAGCTGTTTTAATACAAGACCCTTAATGACACTTTTTCTTAATTCAAGGATGACTTCTCCACTAGTCCTCATCTGTTCACTCCTATGAGCCCTTATGATTTAGACCTTCCAGTTCAAACAGCTGCCCAGTTAAGGCAGTCCAAGGAGCTCTGTACAGACTTCTCCTCAGTGGATCTCAGCTTTCTCCCAGATGTCACCCAAGACAACAAAGAACAAAACCTCTCTGAGGATGGTCGTGAGAGGCAAAAAGAGCTTGATGGGTCACCACCAAGTAAGGAGGACAGTGGTGTTTTCATGGATGAAAGCAGCTTGTCACATCCAGGTGCAGCTCAGCCATCTCCTGAAGCATCTGCTGTGTGCCCTCCAATGACTCCAGTGACTCCTGCTTCAGAAAGCTCTGGAATAGTCCCTCAGCTGCAGTAAGTTATGTGTTATTTATGTAGCACACACCAGCATCAGAGTTTGGCTTAAACTGTGAGGTGTTGCCCTGACTTTTCACTTGGAGAATGTAGCAAGCATGGTTTGGTCTTAAAAAAGATAAGAAACTACAGGAGCAGTTGTTCCTCTTGAAGGGGAGAGGTGGAGAAAATGAACTGACAATATTGTATGGAAATAGGAAGATATTTGAAAAGGAGGATTTCTTCCAGGAAGGAGAATGTGAAGATTGACAGCAGACTCCAGGGGTTTAAAGATGTCACTCTGCTTTTTAAAAAGGAGAAACATAACTGAGTGTGAGAAACTCTGACCTCATTAAAAGATGCTGTCCTGTCTAGGATGGAGCAACTCTGGAATAGTTTATACCTCTAGAAAATAACCCACCCTTACCTCCCTTAGGTGCTGTAGTAACTCTAAATAGTCAGTAATGGTTCAATCCAAAGCTGTGAAAAGCTTTAGTGATGCAGTTTTTGGAAGACACACAAACTTATAATTCACAGACTAATAATTGCATACCTTATTCTATCTCAAAGTGCAGTTTTGGGACTGAATTACTTAAGTTTTGCCAGAAGTAGTTTAATGCTAGAGTGGGGAAGAGACAGGCAGGAAATCAGTTGATGGCAGTTATTAATTGGAATGTGACACCACATTAAGCCAGTACTGCTGGGGGGTGGCTCTGCAGTGGCTGGATTTTGTAATGAGAAAATTCCTGCCTCATTCCTCAGGAATATCGTGTCAACTGTAAACTTGGCTTGTAAACTGGATCTGAAGAACATAGCTCTGCATGCCAGAAATGCAGAGTATAACCCAAAGGTAAATCTTGGACTCAAAGCTTTACCTTGCCTTTCCCAGTGCTGATGGATCCCAGTGGTCCTGTGACCATGGTCTTAACTCTCCTGCTCCTAAGTGGGTGGAAAAATAACTTTAGGGTGGTAAAGAAACACTTAAAAAGCAAATAAGCGTTGTGACAAGCTTGGAAAGTGTTGATTGTTGCAAGACTGAACAGAAATACAGCTAAATTCCTGTCAGGTCCTCCTTTGAATTTGCAGAGGTTTGCTGCTGTGATCATGAGAATCAGAGAACCACGAACAACAGCCCTCATCTTCAGTTCAGGAAAAATGGTCTGTACAGGAGCAAAAAGGTATTTTTCTGGTTTTTTCCTTCCTTCTAAAGCTCTGGGTCTTGCAGTTATGCATCTATTCTGATGAAGAATGTCTGAAGAGTCTTGTTTAAAATATCTAGCAAAGGACTAATTGCAAGAAAAAGTGAAGCATTGATACTGAAACCCCCACCTTTGTTCTTCCTGCACCTTAGCAATTTCTGAACTGTATACTTCTGTCCCTGAATTTAGGTTGAGCTGAGCAGACATCAGAAAAGCTGCTAAAATTCCCAGAAATTAAGGGATTATTTGCATTTCTCACTGATTTTTACAGTGTTTAGGACATAACTTATGTCTGTCAAGTCTCTCTTCAGTGTCTGTGTTCACCAGTCAATACATCTGCCTCTAGAGGAAATGGGAATTGGGGAAAGCAAAACTTTATTTCTTTAATCTGAAGCTTTTTTCCCCTAAAGTCCAGCAGAGACTGCCTTAGTTTTTACATCCCAAAACAGACAATTAGAATTAATTAAC
>VXBQ01005799.1:447172-465174 GCA_013400175.1 Phainopepla nitens
GGCGCGACTCCGAGAGGTACCGGCGGCGCTGAGGGGAACGGGCCGGCCTCTCCCTGCCCTGCTGCGGGTCGCTGTGCCTCGGGGCCCGCGATGGGGGCGCGGGGTGTGCCCCTTGCCCGCTGTCCCGAGGCTCGGGGGGCTCAGGGTGTGGGCGGGGGATGCTCCGGGGGCTGCCGGGCCCACCCGGGGCTGGGGCGGACACGGCAGGACCCTCGGGTACGAGCCTTGACATAATAATAGTGTTAGTAGTCATGATTAAGGAATCTGCCCGGCTTTCACTCAGTCAGGTGCCGATGTGTCCGTGCCGATGTAGCCGCAGGAGTTCCAGGCAGTTCAGGGCGCAGAGATCCGTCTTATTCCAAGTGGGTTTCCTATTTTCGTCAACACTCCTTGAAACAGTAGTTTTTCTAAATCGTTAAGCAATATGAGGAAGGCGTGTAAGAAGGAAACGAATCATTGTGTCGTGTGCATACCCATAAACGTGGACACCCCCTCCTTTAGCATTACAAACAAAAAAAAAATAAAAATAAAAATCCCACTCCACTCGAGTTAATCGCGTGCCTTTCGGCTCCCTTTGGAGCGCTGGCTCTCCCTCAGCGAGGCTGCATCAGTGCTATGCCCATAAACAAATTTTCTCATGCTGTGACTCAGATGACTCCTCCGCCGCTGTTCGCAGCGTGTCCATCCCAGATTCTTAAAAAGCCTCCCGATGCCGTGTCTGGAAGGGCTCCGATCCTTGGCTGGCCCCGTGTTCTGCACCTCGCTCCAGCTTCCTTAGCAGCTGCTGGGAGGGATTCCTGGAGCTATTTTTGGGAAGGTGGCGAGCTGCGGGGTGGTGTCCTCGCTCCAAAGGCTCCTTGTGTCCCCAGAAACAAGGGGACAGTGGTGCCTTTCACCCACCAACATCCACGGCAGTGGGGAGAGGCCGTCAGCCAGTGTGTCAGCTTGCAGAAAACTGAGACCTTAGCCTGTCCCTGCATGGCTTTCCCTTTTTTTTTAAATATAAAAAAAGCTGTGTTGTAGAACCACAAACTGGATTTAGCCTTTCTAAAATAGGTGGAAAACGTGTAGTTGTGTGAGACTGCTTGGGGTTTTCTGCAGATTCTATTAAAAGATTGGATGTGGAGCTTGAAGCACAAACCAAGTTTGGATTTTTTTCCTGTCTCTTTTGTAGGCTTAAGTTTTTGGCTAAACGTCAGGTTTAATTATAGAAATCCAACTGTAGCCTTTGTTAGAGTTGAAGCACTGTTGTTCTGTATTAACTAAGGCTTAAGAAGTCTCTGCCCATCAGAAAAATGAAGTCATAAAGAAGCAGCTTTAGCCAAAGTGCCAGAAGCATCAGTGTAAGAGAAAACCCTCTATCTTCTCACATGAGACAGGATCAGCTTTTCTGTCTGACAGTTGTCACTGCATCCTCCTGAGAAGCTTTCACTGCCCCATTTGTGTGTGGCTGGAAAACCTCCTGCATATTTACATTGTGGCTTTTAACTGCAAGGATTAAATCTTTTTTTTTATTTTGGTTTTTTTTGGTCTTTTTTTCCTCTCCTCTGCCTGGACATCACAGTTCCATCTCAGGGGCTCACTGCTGTTGTATTAACCTGGGGCATCCCTACACACTCCATTGCCCCAGGCTTTGTTTCTCCTGCTGCTCAGAACTTTTCCATGAATTAATTGCAGCAGTGCAATTCATTAAAAAGGCCAAATTTATTGTAATGAATTAAAGGAACAGCACAGCTGTATGAATAACACAGTGTTAACAACCTAAATATCCTCGATGGCTGCAGGAACACTGTGTGAGAACAAAAGCTTGGGTTTTGAGCATAATGGGATTATGTTTAAATTGTGCCTGAAATATTTGGTGTTCTGTAATTAATATTGGGAGTGACTGATGTAAGAGTGGGGAACAGGTCGGTTTTCTTTGTTTGCTCTTTGTGGGTGTTTGAATCTCTTGTGATGTGAGCCCTGGGAGAGGGGGAGGTGTTTGAAATGGTGACCAGGCAGCACCAGGGCAAAGCCATGCAGGGACAGGTGCAGTTCACTGGCTGCCTTTCAGCTGCTGTTTACAGCCATCGTTATTTATTTGTTTATTTTATGCCTTCTAGTACTACGTGGGTTAATTTTAGATCAGCCAGTGCTGGAGGAGTGTCATGACAAGGGCTTTGCTGAGTGGCTCGGTGTGAGAAATTCAGGATGTGGAAGTGTTTGGGGGCACTTGGGCCTCCCATTTGTCTTTTGGAAGGTGGGGGGAAAGGATCATTATCTTCCTGGTTAAATATAAGGAACCAAACATTACTCCTTGAATCCAACAGTGGTTTATTTTTAGAATTTTCTTGTGAATTTCCCTTATATGAAGACAAACAATTTCATGTTCTGATTATTTCAGATTTCATGGGACTATTTAGTGTGCTGATTTTTAGAAGAGCTAGAGTAAAACTGGAAGTTTTTCATCTGTCTGGCAAAAATCACACCCTGTATCTGTGAGGGGGAGAGACTGAGGAGCTGTTGAGATTAATTGCTTAAGGAGAGCTCCAATTAAGGATGAGTAGCCCAGAAGTCCTGCAGTAAAACAGTCACTGACATCCTTCTTCCCATGAGCAATGTGTTGTGCATTCAAAAGCCAAGCTGGCATCTTGATGTTGGTCTGAGCTCCGAGGTTCTTCTTGCTCCTGGGAGTGTCCTCCAGCCTGTCACGTGCATAAGTTCTCAGAGTGTGTATCCCACACTACTGAATTGCTTTGCTCTGTGTGTCTGCAGATGGCAAAAGCCAAAGACAGTGTAATTGTGATGTCTGAGCCTGGCTAATTTCTCCAAGCTATGGGTTATGATTGGGAATATTGACTTTTTTCAGCAAGGGAGTTGCAGTGAGTATGGTGCCCTCAACTCCTTCAGCATTAATCAACTCCTGTAGATTAGGAAGCCCCTCTCTCTAATCATGAGCATGTGGAAATAAGCCAGGCAACCACAGAAAATCTCACCTTAATGTGATAAGACTTGAGGAAAGAGAAACATTTCATGGGTAATTTGAGATGTTCTCTCAGTTTACATTTTATGGGAGTTCCTATAATAATTCATCCCAAGTTTTGTTTCTTTGCCAAATTGAAAGGCTAAAGATATATAAAGAGAAATGAGTTGCAGGATGCAGTGCAATTGAAATCAGAGCTATATAAAGCAGTGGAAATGTTTCCTTAGGAGAAATCTGCTGGAGAAGTTGGTAGGAGCTGCTTGACATCGCCGCCGAGGCGCGTGGTGAGCTGGAATTTCTACAGGCTCCCACAAATCTTTCTGTCTCCCCTCCACAGTCAGAACTTCGTTTATTCCTGTGTTATTTGCCAGATCATTCAGCATTTTGCTGACGTGATGGGCGGGAATTGGGCAATTCTGTTCAGTCAGCTCTGAAACCCAGAATTGCCAAATTACCCAGGGCTCTGCCTGTGTGGCTGCTGAGCTCTGTGCTTCCGGGCCAGAGCATTTCTGGTGGCAGCCAGAGGTCGTGGTGCGGGAGGTGTGGCTGCTCTGTGGTAAGCAGGAGGCTCACGCAGGGCCTTTTGTCACTTCCACGGTGACTCCTGGGGTGAGCACACACAGGAAGAGGGGACGAGCTGGGCTCCAGTTGCACCACATTCCTCCAGCTCACGTGTGGCCTCTGGCTTTTGTGCCAAGCACCTGCATTTGGTTTGGGTTTGTTTTGGAAGGAAAGCAGATTCCTTTGCTTGACTGCAGGAGCAGCAGCCAGTGGTTTTGTTGTTCTAATGCTAATGTCATCTGGGAGGGTGGTTACACACGCTCTGAATCCAAGGGGTTTCAGCACTTGAAGGAAAAAGGTGAAACATTTTGAAGTTTTACCTGAAATCAAATCCACAGAGTAACAGAGAGGGAAATCCAAGATGTCATCCTGTCAAGGCTTAGTGTAAAAGCTTAAATAGCCATGAAATAAAGATAAAATCCTAAGATGACATAGTTTGGGTTGGAAGGGACCTTAAGGACCATCTAGTTCCAACCCCTGCTGTGGACAGGGACACCTTCATGCCCCATCCTGCCTGGCCTTGAACACTTCCAGGGATGGGGCATCTGCAAATATCACAGCTCTGTAAGGATGAAATTGTCAATCCTATCTGTTGCAGAGGAAAGCAGAACGAATTGTGGAACAAAAAGGGGGACAGAACATGGCTTTTGTATACTCAAAGGGTGAAAACACAGGATGATTGAATCCTGAAAAAATTCCTTTCTGATCAGTTCCCATATCCCAGAATCCAGTGAAGCAGAGCTGAAGCAGACATTTGGGTCATGGGCTATGTGAAATATTGCTATTAATTTCTCCAGTGACTGAAGGTTTTTAAAGTACTCAGTGTTTTTTTGTAACACACAAAATACTGACCTTGCTAAGCTATAAATCTAGAAATAGTAGTAATTTGCTATTTGTTTGATAGTTTGACACTCTGTTTCTCCAGCTTAGAGATTCTGTTGCAATTCCAGTGAGACACATGCTCTAGAATTCTGCAAGAGCTTTACAGATTTAGCCATTAACTTCCCAAGATGAAGACAGATAGCTGAGGTTTGGAGAATCCCCAAGCTTCAATTTTATTGTCTTTTTCAGACAACTTACAGTGCTGTAATTGTGCAAAATATCAATAAAAGAATTTAATCTCTTCCAGGTTTTCAGACAAGAAAGAAAGGCTGATGCATCTTAAAACCAAACAGAGAGAATTCCAAAAACAGTAAGTTGTATTTATTAAATTGATATAAAAGCTAAGAGATCTCATAAAAGGAAACAGTCTCTTTTAACAAACTGTTGCTGGAGACAGACAGAGTCCAGATAGTCATAAAACTTTCAATCATGTTTTTTCCTCTAGTGTTTTGAAGGCCATGGAAGGGAAAGAAATAACTGATCAGCTGGTGAGTTGCTCCAAGTGTTCCATGGTTTTTAAACTCTCTGAATTCCTAAATCTCATAGTTTAAAGTTACAGTTTACCTTGAGGGCATTGTTTTGCTTTCCCAAGGAGCCTGTTGTAAGCAAAACTGAAATGGGCTCTGCCAGCAGAGTGTTCCAAGCTGTCTGAAGTTTTCATTTCTCACTAGATATTTGTTCAATAACTTATTTTCCTGATTGGCTTTATACTAAGCACTCATTTTGCTTTGTTTGTGGCATTCTTCTGTGCACAAAACACTGTATGAAATATTTAATTGTTTGATCCATTCAAGAGCATCCTGCTACTTTTGCACTTAAGCTGCTGGCTTTGTTGTTAATCATTAGTTGAGAGTGTTTGAAGTCATTTGTGCCCTAGAGTTGCTGAATGTTCTTTTTCAGAGATGGAAAATAATGTCTTGCAAGATGAGGATTGAGCAGCTGAAACAGACCATTTGCAAAGAAAATGATGAAATGACAAGACGTGAGTAATGCCTGTGCTTTTGTGATGTGGAAAAACTCCCTGTGCCTGAGAGTGAAAAATGAATTGAGGTGAATTTGAGCATTAGTTTTTTTTTTAAAATGGTGAATTTCCAAACCAAATCAACTTGAAGGCAAATCACTGAGTGGATTTTGGTTTTAATTAGCAAACAGCAGACATTATTCAGCTGGATGGAGATGGTTTTGCAACAGCTTTAAGAGCAAATGCTTAGCAGCCTGTGACTCTGGCTGTGTCCCTAGAGATAGCTTTATTCAGTGTAGTGTTTCTGATCACTTCCTCTTGATAAAGAGGAGCAAACAGCTCTGCAGCTGTCACAGATTTCCTGAAACTGCTGAATTTTAACCCACAGCTGCCTGAAAATCCTAAAATCCTACTAGAGCAAGAGTCACTGAAATACAGTGTAGGCTCCATTCAGAAAATTCAGTTTTTGAAACCCATCAGATTGTTTTACACTAAATTTGCAGGCTCATTTTTTCAGAAGAGAATATTCAGCTCTCTTTACAATCTACCTGCAAGGGAAGTAGAGGAAGTATATTCAGAAGCATATTGATTAAATCTGGGATGTTTTTATGGCTTGAAATTCAAGAGGAGCCATACAGAGAGTGGAAGCAGAGGCATAACCTGAGAAGAGTCATAAAGGAGTAGCTTTGAGCTGAAAAAATCAAAAAGGCTGAGATGTAAAATTATTTTCCATTAATAAGGAGGATGGGTAGTAACAATAATAAATGGTTGATAAAGAAAAGGTGGAGGAGCAGACAAGTGTGTGAGTTAACAGGAAAGAGAGCAAATAACAGTGCAGAGAAGTCTGAAGCATTCATTCAGTGCTGCCTTTCTTTTGTCTTCCTGCAAAGAAAATGTGACCAGCTGCTTAGCCAGGTTAAATTCTACATCATGAGAGGACTGCAGGCTGAGGAAAGGAAGCAGCCAGCTGCACATTAATTTGCTTTATATGGAACCCAAGGAACAAGCTGAAGTGGTCTGTGGAGCACTTGGGAACACGTGAGGGTGTCTGAGGAAGCTGAGAGCAGTACCTGCTTTCAAAGGGTGCAGGAAGGGAGAACCTCAAAGTGATGACACAAGCATCCTGTTACAGACCTGGGGGGGCTTTGCTGGTAACTGACAGATAAAGTGGTTAAAAATAGGCATCACTGGGTTATGATGTTCATGTCAAATCCATGTTGTGTTATTTATGTCGTGATATTCGTGTCAAATCAACCCCTCCTCTGGAGATCCAGCAGTGCAGTGGAGGATGAAGGTGAAGCTGCACATCACTTGGATTTGGGCACTGCCTGAAACTGTCTTGTGAGCAAACAAAATGTGCTCTGGGTGTAACCCCTGCAAGGTCATCACAAAAGGTTAGAAAAGCTGCATTCAAAGAGTGGTGACACTGGTCAAGCTGAGGAGGTGAGACAGGTGGAGCTCAGCAGGAGCCAGTTCCTGGCCCAGTTCTGTTCAGTATTTCCCATAATAGCTCAGTAGAATAATGGGTGGAATGGAGGAAGCCAGGCTGGATGGTGAAATGACTTCTGTGGAGACCAGGACCAAATTCAAAATCGTGCAGATAAGTAGACAGCATCATCTGAAAAGGACAAAGTCAAGGTACACATTGTTTAAAGAGAAACATAAACCCAGAAGGGGGGATGGTGGTGAGATTTGGCAGGAAGGGATCTGGGGAATTGCAAATTAAATAAAAATTATCAATCTCGTGCTGCTCCTGAAAGGTTCAGGCCTGTTTCTGGGTTAAGTAATATAAGAGCTGTATTTAAGATGGAAGCAGTTATCCTGCTGTGCCAGGTATTGCTGTTACTTCAGTGGGTGCCTGGTGTCCAATTTAAACAATTTAAGGAAGATACAAATCACCTGGGGAAAGTCTGAGTATTGGAAATACTCAGACTGCTAAGAAAAACAGAACTGCTAAGAAAATTCATGTTTGGTTTAGAGAAGAGGAAGTTGAAGAAAAACAAGCTTTGCAGTAGGTAGAAGATTATTGTTATGGAGATTAGGTTATGACTTTTTGTCTTTTGCCTGTGAAGGAAGAAGAGGAAATCAATGTGACTTTAAGGAATTAGTCACCTTTTCTCAAAATGCTTTGCTCTGAAGGTGGCAGAGTGTTAGTACAACCAGGGAGTGGAGATCTCCATTTTCCCACTCTTCTGTTGAATTTATTATCTGCAGCTTTTGCAACTTCTCTTTATTCACAGTGAATTTGATTAGATTTAACCTAAAAACTGAGCTGACTATTGCCCAACTAACCTATTGTTAGCTCAGTTGCTTTTGGAGGGAAACCAGAAATGAATTCTAGCTGTGAGTAGCCAACAGATCAGCATCCAACTCGGTCACTTTTGGGCCACATTAAAAAGTGTGAAAAGGTTGTTTCTCTGCTCTTGGATGTGGCATAGTTTAATTTTCTGAAATAAATACAATTTCTAGAACACTGGGCTCCTGCTTTTGGAGTTGACTCTCCTGGAAACCTCAATAATTGGTGGTGCTTAAAATAATGTTTTAAAACCTGTGTGTTTGCCTTCCTTCTGTGCAGAACAGTTCAAGGAGACAGGCTTGCAAATACCTGGCAGAGCTCTCTGGGCAGAGATCAGTGTGCCTGGGCTTGCATTTATCAGGCAGTGCAGCTGTGTGGGACACAGTGGTGTGCTGAAATACTCCTGGGGACAGATTTTTAGTCACCTCATAAACTGGGTCATAAAGCAGAGGTGCTGTGCAGAGAGCAGGACAGTTGTTTGTGCACTGGGACTGCTGAAGAGGAAAACTGAGTGCAGCATCTCTCCTGCTCCCAAATAATTGCTGTTGGACCTGCAGGGAAGGGAGTTCACTTGGAAAAAGTAGCCTTTCAAGTCAAATATGAATGTGAAAATTGAACAGATGGACCTTTTCCTCCTCCTCCTGTCTCCTGTTCTTTTTGCAAAGGGAGAGTCTGGGAATATGAATGCAAGTGTTAATTGATTTTCTGTTGATGTTACAGGACTGCTTAAAGGAAAGGGAATTATAGCTGTCACATAGGGATTCTGGTATGACTCAGAGAAAAGTGGATTTTTCTACTGCTCCTCTAACAGGGGTCACATATTTTTATTATATAAACCTGAGGATTATTAGTTCTTATCTGCATGGAGGAGTTTTTCTCACCTCCTTTAATTTGGAACTTTGCATCTCCCACATACCAGATCTTCCTTCCTACCAGACACACCATGGATTGCAGCAGATCAGATGACTGGAAATAATTCCTGATATTCAGAGAGAGCAGCCTCTGTGTCTGCAGGGGCAGGCACACTTAAGACTAGGGCACAGGGAGAGTTTTAAACATGTATTTGGGGAGAGCACAAGAAATCTTTTAAAAGTCAGAGGTGGCTGACTCTCTGTTTGTGGGAGTTACTGCAGCCACTTATTTTATACCTGAATTAGCAGATTATAGGATCATCAAGGTTGCAAAAGACCTCTAAGATCATCAGGCCCAACCTTGGATGCTTCAAAATGCTCTTGTAGGGTATTTTTCCAAGCCTCAGCGTGCCTGACACGTGGAGTGAATCCAGGCAGTTGCAGCACTTCAGCACAGGAGCACAATTCCCATTTTGTGAGTGGAAAGGGAGATAGGCAGTGTTCCCTGTGGGAACAAGGAGCCTGCACTGATGGGATCCAAGTGCTGTGAGAGCACATCCGTGAGTGAAGCCCAAATAACCCACACTAACAGCAGCAGAGGTGCCAGAAATGCTGAATGAAGATGCTATCTGCACTTGATTTGGCTGCAAGCAGGGCAGGGCTTTTATGGCCAGCACGACGCAAACGTGTACAGTCAGGCTATTTCTGTCAGGGTGATTACCTCAGGAGTTTAATTAAACTGGGAAATCTTGGCTTTTGTGCTCCAAATCCAAAAATAGCTGGGTAAAAGATAAGGAAAGAATAATCCCAGTTGCAGCCTCCTTGGAGATCTTCAGAGGAGATTAAAAAGTTGTACCACTGAGCAGCTGGAAGATGTTAACAGTTTAGCAGGGTTTTCTGTTTTAAGCTGCCATAGATCTTGTTTTCCATAAATATTAATAAAGCTTTTCTCAAGCTTTTCCTACAAGCACCTCCCAGCTCCTTTTCCAAGGGATAACATCTGCTGCCGTTCTCACAGACACTGAGGGGCTGCTGAGGATTAAAGAGGAGAACCAGAAGCATTATCGCAGGGCTCAGAGGCACCAGGAGAAGAAGGAGAAGATCCAGAGGCACAACAGGAAGCTGGGAGACCTGGTGGAGAAAAAAACCTACGACCTGAAAACGCAGTACGAGCACCTGGCAAACCTGCGGCGGACGCACATCCTGGAGCTGACCTCGGTCATCTTCCCCATGGAAGAGGTGAAGACAAGCATGAGGTATGGCAGGCTTGTCCTTTTGGGATCTTTTTGCTTGGCTTTAGGCACCCAGAAGGGAGTTGTGTCAGTGTAAGGTAGGTGGTCTGGCTCCCTTAGGGGCTGTGGGGAGGAGGAGTTGTGTTCTCACTCGCAGGTGGAGGTTGAGGACAGAGGAATCTGAATCTGGAGGTGCTTTATCTCCCCACTGAGAGATCTGAGCTGCATGTCCAGTGTTAAACTTCCTTAAAATATGGATTTCCCTATCCCTGGGAGTGTTCAGGGCTGGCTGGACAGGGCTTGGAGCAGCCTGGTCTAGTGGAAGGTGTCCCTGTCCATGGCAGGGGTGGAATGAGATGGTCTGTAAGGACCCTTCCAACCCAAACCTTTCTAGGATTCTACAAAAACAGCCAATTAAAAATCTCAGAAAAAAATGCAAGTAGTTTTGGGAACGAGGAGTTTTGCAGAAGTGGTCTATAAGGTCCTTTCCCACCCACACCATTCCTGGATTCTACAAAAACATACAATTAAAAACCCCAGAGCAAATGATGAAAGTAGTGTTCCTTCGAGCGCTTTGCCCTGAGTGAAATCTGGCTCAGTGCCTGCCAAGTGCACGCTGGGTTCTGTTTTCAACCACTTCCTCTCACCCTTGTGGGCCCTGCAGGGACCCTGCAGACGTGTCCTCAGAGAGTGACAATGCCATGACCTCCAGCACTGTGAGCAAGCTGGCAGAGGCACGGAGAACCACGTACCTGTCCGGGAGGTGGGTGTGCGACGACCCCAACGGGGACACCAGCATCAGCATCACGGGGCCCTGGATCATCCTCCCCAACAACGGAGACTACTCTGCTTACTACAACTGGGTGGAGGAGAAGAAGACTACACAGGGGCCTGGTAAGGGGCAGGGCCTGCTTTTAGGGCAGCTGGGACACTCCAGAAGCTTTGGGTGCCAGCAGAAGGCAGTGAGGAGCAGTAGGCTGGTCCGTGTGTTCTCAGCCTCAACCAGAAATAAATGCCAGAATAGGGATTTTAGGAGAAGGTTCCCTGCCCAGTTTGAACTAGGTGGTCTTTAAGGTCCCTTCCAACCCAAACCATTCTGTGATTTTACTCTGTTGAAATCTTCTTTTGCATGAAGTGCTCACTGGGTATACAGCACGGTGAAATAGAGAAAGTTAATTATTCACAGTTTTGACACAGTTCACATGTCATCATCTTAACAGGAATTCCAAGAATTACTATTTTCTTCCAACTTCTGACAGATTTCACTGGAAGTGATTGCTAGATTCAGGCTGTTCTCCATACTTAGAAATGACATATTCCAGAGTAGACTCCAGGAACATATTAACACACCCACCGAGGCTTCATTTAAAACAAAGATTTCATGTTGTTTTTATTTCTTTCAGATATGGAACATAATAACCCTGCTCATACCATCAGTGCTGCATTGTGCTATGCAACTCAGCTCGTTAACACTTTGTCTCTCATACTTGATGTAAATCTTCCCAAGAAGCTCTGCAACAGGCAAGTGAAAACAGCAGGGGAATCAGTGACCTTAGATCAGTTTGGTTTGAGGAATAAAGTCATGAATTAGAACAGATTTTGATAACATAGGTGGCTCATGGATTTTTGTGCTGTTTAAGGGGAGGGCTAGCAAGATTTTAGACCACAGTTAACAGTCCCTCCCTCCTTTTTTACTTCCTGAGAGGGAGACCAACCATCACAGTTGAAAAAAAACCTCTCTAATTGACATATTCAGCATCCTCAAATGAGAGATGAAATATGGCAGTGCATGAACGGCACTTTTCATTTTATTGGACCCCACTGTGCTTCACAAAATCCCAGCCCAATCCAGCAGCTTTTGAACAGTTCTGCTGCCTCCTGTGCTGCAGGACAAGTCCTGTAATATGGCATGGCAGCAGTGTAATTCCCAATGGGATAAAACACCCATGGGGAACACACACTGCATAAACCCCATTTGGAGGGCACTGTTAGAATTTTGGTGTCTGTGTGGAGCAGCTGGGATCTGAACAGAAGGAGCTGCAGACCTGGTCAGACTCCCAGGGCTCCCAAATGTGCTGCTGAGGTTTTTTTAAATGCTTTAAAATAGGGTTGTCAAAGTGAGGGCAGTGTAGGGTTTCAGGGTTTCAGCTTTTTCCCACCTCATGGCTGGGGGGTTGGAACCAGATGATTTTGAAGGTCCCTTCCAACCCAAACCATTCTGTGTTTCTCTGATTTTGTTTGGGTGTTCAGCCCTCACAGAAGGAAAAGGTTGGGAACAGGAAATGATGCAAGATTTTAAAGGAGATCTGAAACAGTTTGGCTCTGGTGGATCTGAGTTCCCTACAGTTCACACCACCTGTCCTGTGGAAACTGGTGAGGCCAGGGCAAGCAGAGCTTGTTGATAAAATGCTCACAGTCCTGCTAAGTTTAAAATTAATCTCAGCACTCTAAAACTGGCTGTAGACTTTGAACAAGTGCTCGCTGTGAGGATTTGTACTCCAGGATTTGTTAGGAAGCCAGGGCACAGAATGCTGATGCCTCCAGTAAGTGTATTTTCACAGCATTTTGCTTTCTGTGTATTTTTGTGGTGTTTTAACAGTGAATTCTGTGGAGAGAATCTCAGCAGACACAGGTTCACACGGGCAGTGAAGAAGCTGAATGCTAATATCCTTCACCTCTGCTTCTCTCAGGTAGGGGGGAAGCACATTTGATATCTTTTAAATAGCTTTTTAAATATCAGCTGTGCCTGCTAGTTTCCTTCAGGACCTGATCATGGTTTGTTTTTTTTTTTCCCTTCCCCATGTCAGCATGTAAATTTAGATCTGTTGCACCCCCTGCATACCCTCAGGAACCTCATGTACCTGGTCAGCCCAGACACCGAGAACTTGGGCAGGTAAGAAAAGCAAAATATGAACTCCCCTGTGGCTGAATCCCTTTTGAATTTATGCCTTTGCCTTGTTATTTGTGAGGGAAATTCTCTCCTGCTGTGCCTATAGATCAGTCCTCAGCACAGAAATCAGGGTAGTTCCAGGAGGAGGAAAGACTGGACAGAAAAAGGTGCTCCTGAGTGGGAATTAAATTTCACAGGCATGTGTTTGCTGGGCTTCTGCCTATGGCAGGCTCAGCTGGAGGCTTTGCAGCTGATGATGGACTTATTTCCCCTACACCCAGGAGCAGGAGCTCCTTCCCTGCAGGGAACAGCAGCACAAATGCCAGGCAGCTTTGCCATGCTCCAAGCGTGACCCTGCCCACGCCGTGCCAACCTGAGAGCATCCAGTAACACAAACCCTGAAAAGAATCCCAGGCAAACCTTTCCCAAAATACTCCCAGTCAATGAACTGCCTAGACCAAAGCTGACCCTTTAAATAATACTCATTCATATGTAAATTGAGATTAAAGACAACTGTTCTCTTAGCTTAGAACATGATGAAAAGAATGTCAGTTCCGGCCTGCACACACCAGGTTTACTAATTTATTTCATTTTTTACAAGTTAAATATAAGAAAAATAAAAAAACACTGATTTCCCCATTGGGATAGCCCAGACACAAGTCACTTGTGCCCAAGACAGTCTGCAAATATTTCTTTGATGTGCCTGGTGTTTTATGCCCCCCTTAAACACAGCAATGTCCTGAAATCTGCTTTTCTGCTTTGTTGTCTTGTACGGATCTGGTTTATTCAAAAACCTGCAGTGCCACTAAGGGGAGCTGCCTGTTCCCACTTCCTGGTGTTCTCTGGATATATTCCTACTGATTCAGCCCAGAGACACGAGGAACCACATCTTTGTAAAAGATTTTGGGCAAAAATCTGTGCTTGCTCCCACTTGCCTGAAAATGGAGTGCTGCAAATACCCAGAGGATGGAGAGCTGTGTCCTCAAAGGAAAGCAGCTGCTCTAAAAGATCCAGGGGCTGCAGTGGGCACCTGTGCAGGTATCACAGAGCTCCACATGCATCAGCTGGGTCCAGAGGGGCAAAGAAAGGGTTACAGGAGAGTTGGATAAAATACCCACCAGGCTGCTGAATGGCTTTACAGACAGCACTGGGAGCAAAGAGCCTGAGCTGGTTGAAACGAGGCACATGCACTTAGCAGAGACATTAATTACCCACAGGAATGAAGGTGGGGATTCTGTTTCCTTCTGTCATCCTCTCAAGGCTGGATGGGTTTCTGGAATGGATGCTGTCATCAGGCAGGAGCTGCTGGGCTCAGGACAGGGAGAGCGGGTGGGACGCAGTGGCCTTTGTTAGAGAGGTCACTTGAGATGATCTCATGGTCCCTTCTGGCCTCAGCCCTGATGACTCCCTTCTGGTGTTGCCTTGTTAAGCAAAAGGCTTTGCCAGGAGGCAGAGCTCCCATTCCTTTCCACATTATGAAAGAGGAGTGTTTGCCTTTCATTTCTCAGCTGGCTGCAAAGTTTGCAGCAACCAGCTCTCTTTATTTTCCTTTAGCTACTTAAGCCTGTGGTTGCCTGACAATCTCCTTTATATGCTGCTTTTTTCATATGCTTATAATTTTAGCAAGCTTTAATTACCTGGATTAATATTTCCCATGACAAATCACTCCCACTAAGGCTGGATAAACTCTTGCCTGTGTTCAGTGGTTACTGTGTTTCATGGTTGGACTCGGTGATCTTGGGGGTCTTTTCCAACCTAAATGATTCCATGATTCCATCAAATTCTTGCTCATGTTCACGGGGCAGTTTTGTGGCTTGGAGTGAACTCTGTCAGGGTGCTGCTTGCCGCGGGGAATTTGCCTTTTTCCATGGAATACAGGCAGCCCGGAGCAGTGGGACCGGGCTGGATGCAATCGCCTCTCCCACCAGGCAGTGGCAGCAGGGAACTCTGAGTCACAGCGCAGGTGGGACCCTGCAGGACCACGGAGCTGCAGCCCGTGGCTCAGAGCAGAGCCAGTGCCCACCACTGGCACATCTCCCTGCCCAGGAAAGGCTGGGGGAGCTGGGGCTGCTCAGCTGAGAGGGGCCCTCAGCCCTGTCTGTCCCTGGCTGCAGGCAGGGCTCAGACACACACCAGGCTCCACCTGAACATGAGGGAGAACTTGCCTGTGCAGTGACCAAGCCCTGAACAGAGACCTGACAGGGTGTGGAGTGTCCCCCACTGGGGATATTCCAGAGCCATCTGGATCCAGTCTTGTGCCCTGTGCCCTGGGACATCCCTGCCTCAGCAGGGAGATTGGACCAGATGAGCCACTCTGTGATTCTGTGTGGTGGGGTTTGGGGGGGCTCCAGGGGACACCCCTCAGCCTCTCTGGGCAGCCTGTTCCAGTGTCTGGCCAGCCTCAGGGTGAGAAGGAGGTTGAGGTGTTGCCCGGGGCAGAGTGGGAAATCTCCACTGGTGAGTTGCAGGGTACAGCCTGACAGAGCTGAGCTCTCTTGGCCTGGCCAGGGCTGGTGCTGGAAATTAAAGCTGCTCCACATCAGGCCAAGATTGCCACCAGTGGAGCCCTGAGTTATCACCAGTAGCTGTCTCTGTTGTGTGTTTCTCTATCCCTGCCAGAGCAGAACTGCTCTCCCTCCGTTCCTGCTCCGTGGTCTGGAACCCTGTGTCCCTTCCTCGGCCGAGCGTTCGTGTCGTGTCCTTGGTGACACAAAATTCCCTCTGCCAGCTGAGGGGGACAGAGCACTTGATCTCTGCTGTGCAGAGCAGGCTGCTGTGGGGTGACAGCACAGAGGGACTGGTGTGATGGCACCGTGTCCTCACCCACAGGTCCGGCCCCTTCGAAATCAGCGCTGACCTGGAGGACTCCATGGAGTTCGTGGAGCCCAGCGCGGCGGGCGAGACGGACGAGAGCGGCGACGAGCACGTGAGTGACGAGGAGACGGACCTGGGCACGGACTGGGAGAACCTGCCCAGCCCCAGGTTCTGTGACATCCCCTCGCAGCAGGTGGAGATGCTGCAGAGCCAGAGCAGCCAGGTGTCCCAGCCCATCGCCAGCAGCAGCGCGGGCGGGATGATCTCGTCCGCCGCCGCCTCGGTCACCTCGTGGTTCAAGGCCTACACCGGGCACCGCTAGCGGGCACGGGGGGGCCCTGCCAGGAACCCCTCCCCGACTGGGCTGTGGTCAGCCTTCTCCTTTTTGGTTAAGTAGTGCCTGGAACAAAGGAAAGGTCAGACTTGAGTTTTGTAAACCGGAGAAAACCTTTTTATTTAGCCACGATGGCTGTGACGGCCCCGTTTTGTAAATTAGCTCCGTGCTCCCCGCGAGGGCGCTTTGTGTCTTGGTTCTGTCTGCATCGAGGATTGGAAAAGGACCCAGCGACCTCCAGCTCTGCTTTCTGAAGAAGAAACAGATTTTGGAGTGTTTGGATTGGGATGAGCGCAGGGAAGGCTGCTCAGGGCGCAGTCTGGACAGTGGTGCAAGTGCAGTTCCCACTTTCTTAACTCCTTACAGGGTTTTCCTTTGTGTGTGTGTTTTAAATCTGTCTTGCATAATGCAAAAATGCGTATTTCTAAATTTTTTTCATTCAGGACATGAAAATTATGCATTTTTAACATGTTTTCTAATCTCTGTTGCCATATTTTTAATACAAATGATCAGCATGGACAGGGAATTCACGCAGCAAATTGCTCTCCGTTTAGATTTGGTTGTGAATCTTTACCCAGTTTTGCCATAGAAAACTGGATTGTTTCATGCTGTTTCCACTGGTAGGTGTAGAAGTTTTGTGTTGTGCTGAGGCACACAGGCTCTGTACTCTTAATACCATACACCAAAGAAACACTGGACCTTCTCTTGCTAGACCCACATTCGATGCTGATACAGAATTGCATTGTTGCAATAATATCCATGGGTTACCACACCATGTTGCCACTTTTTAGCATTAGAAAAACCTCATTTGGAGCCATTCTGGTAAAGTCACACGCTCTCCACACTACATGTGTTTTTAACCCTATTGTATTGTACGCTCGTGGTGGGGTTTGTTGTTTACTGACTGCCAAGAAGTTGGTTTGGTTTCCTTGGCACAGCTGGCTGGTGGGAGCTGAACTTGGTGAGCAAGGGCTCCTCCTCTTCCTCTGCCTTGCAGGATGGGGCACCCAGGGGTGGTTTGCTCAGCAGAGCTTCCAGGGTTTACATGGAGAGCTGGCACAGTTCCTGCACAGGGCTACAGGAAGGCAGAGCCTCCTGCCCTCCCTCCAGGAGGGAGGATTCTGGCCCTGCCCCGCAGCTGCTGGGGGCACACGGCTGCAGCGAGGAGGTGGGGACAGAGGCCACAGCCCTGCCCAATCCCAGCTCCAGGGCTGCCTTTCCCAGCCACCTCCCAGGGTGTTTAGTGGTGGATTTCTCTGTTCTCTCCAGGCTGCCCAGTGCTGCCTGTGTCCCCACCTGGGGCCCCCTCCTGTCCCTGCTGGGAAGCCGGGAGTGGCAGTGACACCCGTGTGCCCCGTGCCACGGGCCTGGCTGAGCACTGCCACCCACCCCACCCCAGCAGCTGCTTCTCGTCAGCCCTGAGCTCGGCCATCTGTTGTCAGTAGTTTCTTCTCATTTTTCTTTTTCCTCTTCTTTTTTTTTTTTTTTTTTTTTTTTTAAACCAAAGACCCTTAACTCCGCGCGAGCACGGCGCACGTCGTCAGACAGCACCACCCTCGCTCCTGCAGCTCCTCTGCTCTGAGAGTTGGGTTGGTTTTAGGAGAACAGCCCAGGCCCCCAGGCTGCTGCAGCCCATGGGGGCCAGTGCCCCCAGCCCCGCTGCCAGGCCGAGCCCAGGGCTTTGTTGGCTCACAGCACTTTATCACTCGCAGCTCTGAGCAACCAGCACACGCCAGTATTGGAAACTGGGCTCACAGCCCAGCCCCTTCTGCTTCCCCGTGGATTTTGCACTGGACCCCACCATCTAAATACCTTTTTTTGTTGTTTTTTAATAGGCATTTCAGTCCCTTTTCCACTGCTGCCTTTGTGCTTTGTGCCCCAGAAGGTCAGGCCATGACTCAGCTTCGTGCACTGTCACTGAACTTAGGGAAAGAAAATCCAACACAATAACTCTTCTAAGCCATATACTTCCTATCCATGTTTTCCAAAATAATTTATTTGCGACCCTGTCATACTCTGAGAGTGCACAAGGGCACCGTGAGGGTGCTCAAATGTGTTGGGGTGGGGCTTTCCATGGAACCTTTTTTTGTAATAGAACACGAGGTTGTGGTGGTTTTTTTAAAAGTGTTTTGCACATGTGTAGCTGAGGAAGAATTGTGTGTGTCCAAACCTTGAGTGCAATCACCAGGATTCGTTTCCCAGATTGTTTGGGGGCGGGG
>VXBQ01005799.1:471780-508781 GCA_013400175.1 Phainopepla nitens
CCGTCTCCCCCGGGCTGGGTGCCGCTGGCCAGGAGCCCCCTGCCCACGTTCCTGCGGAAGCTGTTGTTGCGGGACAGGCTCCCGGCCTCCCGCTCGCTCTGCCGCCTCAGGCACTCGGACTCCAGCCTGGCCACCATGTCCAGCACGCGCAGGGGCTCGCCCTGCGGCTCGCCAGGGCCCCGCTGCTCCGCCGGCGCCTCGCCCGGCCCGGCCGAGGAGAAGGGGTCGGAGCCGGGCGGGGCGGCCCTGGCCTGGGCGCTCAGCCTGGCGGCCGTGCAGCTCTTGGCGCAGTCCACCAGCAGGGCGCTGGCCCGCTGCTCCAGGAACGCCACCATCTCGACGACCGACAGCGAGCGGCCCGGGAGCGCGCCCTCGCCGCCGTCCGAGTGCGCCGAGCAGCGCTCCACGCCGCAGGGGAAAGGCTCCGGCTGCGAGCACCTGCCGTTCGCCTCCCTCGTCCTTTCCAGCTGAGTTTTGGCTTTTTTAAGATCCACCGATTTTTTCCTGCGTTTGGCCGTTCTCCCGTCGATGTCCCACGTGCTCTTGATTTTCATGGAGCCCGGGCGGGTGTTGCTGCTGCACTGCTGGGCCGCGAAGAAGGCGATTTTCTCCTTGGTGTTGCCGGGTTTCACCACAGCCCAGACGTCCAGCGGCCCTTCCCCTTCTTCCCCCTGGTGGATGGTGGCGGGCAGGGCGTTCTTCTTCTCCCTCGCGCTCGGACCATCCGCCGGGCCCTTCCCGTTCATATTGCACATCGTATTCGGATAAATAATCCCCAGGAGCTTTTGAGATGGAGTCACCAGGGAGGGTTTTGGGAAAACGCTCAGCTTGGTGCAGTTGGTGTATTTTTCTCCTTGTGCTGGTCCCTGGTGGCCTCGCAGGGAATCCTGGCTTATTTCTGGGGATCGCTCTTTCTTCTGTAACTTGAGATATGGCTTTAAGTGCATACCAGAAACCCTGGAAAAACAGAGAGGGAAGAAGTTATAGTTGCAAAATATGCCTGTCTGGAATCAGAGAAGGTGGCCCAGAGCAGGCACCAGCCCACACCTCAAGAGGAACCACATGAGAAAGGAAAAGAGCCACCAAGGCTGCAGTATCCACCCTTGAAGAACTTCCTGCAGCAAGAGAGAACTTCCCATTACAAAAATCTGTTTCCAGGCAGTTGCAAGGAGAAATCCTACAGTTTAAATTGTATCAGTTGTGAAAACATAGCTAGTGGTTCATTCTTGAGCTAGAGCCATCCTTCTGCCTTTCACTCCTTAATCCAGTTGTAAGGCACACATGGGTCACAGGCTTTATCTGGACACCAGCTACCACACACACACTCTTTTCAGTAGATAAAATCTGGTTAAAGCTCAAAAGGGAAACTAGCAAGAGTAATTATATTAATCAGAGATCCCAAGGGATATCTAATCTCCTAGTATCACCCAAAATCACAGGGTGGTTTGGGCTGGAAGGGACCTTAAAGCTCATTTTCTTCCACTTCTTTCCATGAGCAGGACACCTTCCACTATCTCAGGTTGCTCCAAGTCCCATCCAACCCATCCTTGGACACTTCCAGGGGTGAAGCAGCCACAGCTTCCCTGGGCAATGAAACCTTTCCTTTAGCATACTGATAATGGCAAATTTGGTCACTTTCCCATAAAGGTCTTTATGTTATACATCAGATGCCCCTCCCAAAGTGACAGCAGCATGACATCCAGGTGAGGACACCCAGTCTCAAGGACAGGATCTCCCAGTCAGGATTTCCAGAGCTGTGAAGGACCCCTTGGATGCTGCTGACACTGCAGCAGCAGCCCAGACTCCTCTGTTCTGTCACACCTCCACAGTCACCTTCCATTCAAAGCTCAGGAACGCCAGAGCCCGTGGCACTGCCACACAGGATACAGCCACCAGGAAACTCCAGGCTCTTCTCCCAGGAGCATCACATCAGCACATTACAGAACTAACCATAGATTAGGTTTCCATGGTAATCTTTAAGTTGTTGCACTCAAAGGCCTCCTCTTCAGGGATGATCTGTGCTCGAGAGCTGAAGAGCAGCAGGTTCATTGTGAGCTGACACGGACACATTCAGGCACTGAACATGTTTCCCTTGAGAGCCAACACCAAGAGAGTTGTTTAAGTATGACAACTTTGTAGGTTTCTAGCCTAAAACCAGCTTTTAACTAAAAACCTCAGTTTGTTGGTCTATGAAGTCCAACAAATTTATAAGTGGTGTTGCCCAAGCAGAGGACTAGAAGCAGCTGTGCTGCCTAACCACTGCTTTTCCTGGAGGTTTGGTTCCTCCTTCTGACCTTAGTGACAAGAAGGGAGGGCAGGCACAGAGATTTTGGGGAGGAACATCAAGAAGAAGGGCTTAGTTCATCTTTCTACACCTCTTTGGTCCAAGCAGGGCTTTGAAGGGCAGGAAGCAGCTGCTGGAAAGGCAGATTTTGTGCTCTTTCCCTCTGGATTTTTTAGGGAGATCATCAGCTGGCTCTGCAATCAGACAATGCCAAAACCACTTGCATCTCACCTAGAGACTGTGGGGGTAAGAGATCCCAGTGCTGCAGACACACCCACCCAGCCCCTGGGTTAATTCTCTCCCTGTGCCAATTCCAGCTCGTTGGAATTGGGTCAGCTCCCAGCTTAGTCTCCTCTGCACAATGCAACTGAGCTACTTTGTTTGCCTCCTCAGTCGGATGCTAAAAACTAAAATGATCTCATAAAAATAGAACTTTGGGGCGTTGAAATAGATGCATGGAGAGAAAAATGGGAAATGGAGGCTGCTGGAGCTTGCTTTGGCCTCATTTTTCACAGAAGCTGCCTCATCCTGGTTGTACTTCACAGTGAAGCAGGGTCAGGCCACTGATGTGGCCTGGCCAAAGCCCAGCCCAGAAGAGCAGCAGGTGAAGCACTGCAGCAAACTGCTGCAGAGAACAGTGCCTGCAGCCTTCCCCTCCCTTCCCTTCCAGAAGGACATTTCCCAGACTAGAGAGAGAAAAGCTCCGGTGGCTGCTCGCCACAGTACCCTGGGGAGAAGAGGTGAATACAATTAAAACACGACTTTGCATGCTGAAATCTCCTGAGCCAGGAGCAGAAGATCAAATTTCATTCATGAGTTTTCATGCCAAGGTGTTTGAAAGATGAGCTGAGCTTGTTTTTGAAAGGCTTTCTTCAAGCAGTTTTCAGGAATCCAACAGGACAATCAGCTCAACACCCTTCATTAAGAGAAGCTGCAAAAGGAGGTGAGACTGGGTATTATATGAATAAAAAACAGCACCAAACTGGTTACCCCAACAGGCTCAGGGGACATGTTCAGCCAGCAGAGTTGGTTCAGCTGCTCCCAGCTATTTCTGGTCGATGGAGAAAGACAAAGGGTAAAGTTCTGCCTCACCTATTACAGATTTCTTGTTTAAGGTTATATTTCCTACGTTTCAGTTAGTCCCTGGCTAAGCCAACAACACTATTTAAGGTTGAAAAGTTACAATTTACATAACAAAATTATGCCTTAGTCAGAAGTTTTACTGCCAGAATAATTGCCTCATTTGAATTCAGCATTCAGTTCATTGCACATGTTTTAATGGATCTGGATTTCAAGAAAACCTTCATCTAATAACTTCAGACAGCTATAAAGAGCACTGCAAACTCCACGAGACCAGCTGCCACCTGCCTCAGAGTTTTCCAGCAGCAGGGAAGAAAACTTTCATTTTAAAAGCCATGTTAGCAATGGGCCTTACCTGAAAGTGTCACTTGGAAAGAACGAGCCCCCACCTCACATGCCCTTTGCTGTGGACATTGAGAATGAACTTTCAGGCAACCACAGCTTCTTCCCTGCACGTCAGCAGCACATTTCATCTCTAGCTCCTACAATTAGAACAAGGCTTCCCAGCAGAAATTGCTTTGAAGATGAACCAGAGCCCAGTCCCCACCCACAGACTCCCCCTGTTTCTCAGTGCTGGCAAGCAGAGAGCTGTGGCAGCTGCAGGTAAGCTTTTGAATATTTAAAACCACCAAAAATAGTTGCTAGAAAGGTGAAGTCACATATTCCCTATGACACTTCATTCCAGAATAATTCTGTTTGCTTTCCTCCGCCCTTTAAGTTATCAAGCTCTCTAATTTTATCTTTAGAGACAACGACTCTTCAGAAGTCCACGGGAGCAAACATAAAAGGTTTTCAATCCCAAATGTGTGGTTTTAAATTGCTGATAAGAGAGAATTCTGCCAGGAATGATCAGCACTGAAACAACGAGCAGTGCTGCCTTTATACTGTTATTCCATCCTTAAGCTGATGAAATAAAGGGGCCAGTTTTTCTATTTCTAATCAGCTGTGTCTGAAAAACAGGATACTTGCACTGCTGGAATGACACTGCTGTTTTTATAAGTTGTAACTACAGCTTGTTTCCACTGCAGTTTTATCAAGTTGGTTACTACACATTGTTGATACAGAAATATATTCCTTTATATGAGCTCAGACAATCACACAGCCCTCTCCTCTCCACTCAAGGGAAGACCCATAACCCACTGGTGGACTCCCCATTCCTGAAAGTGTCCAAATCTAGGCTGGATGGGGCTTGGAACAACCTGGTCTAGTGGGAGGTGTCCCTGCCCATTGGCAATGGGTTGGAATGAGATGGCCTTTAAGGTCTTTTCCAACCCAAATCATTCCATGATTCTACTTGCCAAGCTGGCCAGAATCTTCCAGCATCCTTTTGTAGTTATGTATGTTCTAAATCACAGCAGCCTAAAACAATAATATATTTGCTTTAGTGGAAACTCCAGAGTTGGAGGAAAAACTGTTAGAAAAGACTCAGTTTTCACAACTCCTTTGTAAGGTCCACAGAGAGCCTTAATTCCCCTTGTAGCTCCCAGCTCAGGGACTCTGATGATGCCCTGCGAAGCCAAAAGATTTCCTCTGGCCACCAAGAACAGCAACGACAAAAAAAAAAAAGCCTAATCTTCACAAACAGCATATTCACACTGCAAGTTTTCTGGGCAAAGCACTGGAAGGTTTTATTAGGGTGAAAATTTCCATCAAAACCCCCAAGTTTCCTATGGATTTCTCCTTGTAAACACCAACTCCAGTCGACAAAAGCCCCTGACTGCACACCCAGTGCCAACTACAACTCTGAAAAAGCCCTCAGGACATACTAACACAAGGCAGAAGCCAAAAAATGAAGGGAAAAAAATCAACAACAATAAAAACCCCATACCTCTGGCAAAGCACTCCTCTTCCCTGGCATCCCAGTTCTCTGTCCAGAGAGTTTTCCTCCTCCATAAAGGACACTGACAATTAGCAAGGACTGAGCACTGAGTGGGAGTTAACCACTGTCAACCACTTGTTATTTCTGGAAGGGCTTGGTGGGTCCTTTGGGCTCGATCTCCAGTACCATTTCCATCCCCTCTGCACTGCCAGGGCAAGGCAAAGCAGACAGAGAGCTGCTTCAAAGGCATTCCATGGATTCTGCTGGGGCGGGAAAGTCCCGGCATGGAAGGCGCTCTGCTACTCGTGGAGTTTGTTCTGGAGCATGGCAAGGGTCCAAGCTCAGAGAAAGGAGGCCTGGGAAGCTCCAGAGAAGGGGTGGGTTCCACTCTGGCAGCTGTGGAAGCATCTCATTTCCTGAAAACCCACTCCCCTTGGAGCAGCAACTGCTCCTGACCCACCTCCCAACACCTCCAAAATGCCTCTTGCAGCAAAGGGAGAGCCAGCAAGGATTAGAGAGGGATTTGAAGGCAAACAGAAGGCATGTGGCTGCTGAAGGAGAGCTCTCTGCTCCAGTGGCCAGCCTGGGGCAAGTGGAAGAATGCCAAACCCGTGGGGCAGAGCTGGCCCAGCAGAGCTGAGGAGCCAAATGCACTGAAAGAACCAAACTCCTGATGCTGGGTCCCTCCCCAGCTTGTTCACCTGTGTCAGGGGCTCAGATAACCTGACTCTGGGGGAGACAACACCCAAACACAGCTGCACACAGCACAGCCAGAACATCCAGCCCACAAAGCCCATCATCTGCAGCACAGAAAGGTTTCAGAGGTGACAGAATGCACCCCCAAGCCCAACACAGGCCACTCCACTTTGAGGGCTCCCACCCATCAATGTTTTGAACATGTTTTACACTGAACACACATACACACACCCCCCTCAGTAAAGCACAGCAGCTTTGGCTACTTCCTAAATTTTGTACAGGAAAAAGTGAAAGTGCTTTGCCAGGCTTTTGTATAAAAGCACTTACCATGAAGAGAGAGATGCAGCAGCAATTCTGTGCTGAGCCTCAGGAAGCTCAAAGCCCTGTTTCCCAACCACACCAGACATGACACAGAGATGACAAAGCAGAAGGGAACAAAATAAATTGAAAGACTCAAGGTTATCAGCTGCTCCAGAAATGTGTAGCTCAGAGATGATGGGATGGGACACGTGGCTGTGGTGGGCAGGATGAAGGGAAATCACAGAGGGACAGCAAGACAAAAACTGGTGGTTTCACAGGGCTTCTGCTGAAATCTGCCCAGAGCAGCACAGGTAAGTGACAAGCGTCCTTCTGGAAATGTTTTACCTTTATTCATTTGTTTCCTGATTTATAAAGTACAAGAGGACCAAGATATCACAGTGCAACAAATTTCTTGTGTTAATGAACCAACACAGAGTGATGCTATTTATAGCCTTCATTTTTGTGCATACGTAATGAGAACACATGAAAGGTTGCAGAAATTAACCTTGGACCACAGGATCAGTAACAGACTCAGCATTCAAAAGCAAAAAACAAGCAAAAGTAGAGCTGAAGCCAAGTTATCAGGTTGCCCTTTTGAAACTCAAGACTGAAAAAAAAACCTGGTTCACGAAGTCAGCTGTGCTGGGGAGGATTTCACTGCACACAGCACTCTCCAGGAGTCAGAAGGTGTTTTCATTATTAAGAACACATCCCAAACAAGATCCAAAGCAACTCCAACTGGATGTGATCCTTCTTTGTGAAGGACACCAGAAGTAGACACAAGCTTCAGGTCACATCACTTGGAAACTTCTATCTTAGAGATCAAAAACTCCAGGAATAAACATGAGAACTGCTGCAGTGTTAAGTCACTGCAGAGATATTTAACAACAAAGAAATAAGGAAAAGTTTTTTTCAGTTTGTGAGAGAAAAGAGAAACAGGGCTGCAAGCAAGGGCAGGACAAAGATCAAGAGTACAACACAAAATACCAGATTTTACTTTGCACCATTCTTAAAGAGGGGAGGTAAGGGTGATGATGAGGGCGAAAGCCCAGGCGTTAATCTGAACAAGAGCATTGGCAGAGGGAGGATTAGAGAGCTTCATAAAAATTGTGAGGATTGGCTCATCCCAGTTTTAGAATCCAAACCAGATAGGCTCCTGCACTGCAGGCCAAGAAACAGGATTTATAAACCTCTTGAAAGGCAACAATAGGAGATAATAAACATGTGGCACATTGGAGGGGGCACTGCAGGGGAGAAAGAGAAGGAGAATGATTGCAGCCTCATCAGGGCTCGTATTCTGACTCCAGTATAAAGGTGCTTTGCAAGCAAAGAGGATTAATGTGACACAGAGAAGAAGGGGGAAGAGGGAATAGTTCAATATGCCAGACTAACCTCAAGGTTCTCAAAAAAAGCCATCTTTTTAGACCAATCTACTATATCTTCCTCACATGGACTTCAGAGAGCACAAAGAGATTTACTGGTTAAGACAGATTGGCAGAGGAATGGGAAAATAGACAAAGGAGCTGGCTTAGCAGCAGACAGCCCCAGGTGATGCTGAATAAGAAAATACCAGCCTGGAAACCAAAGACATGCCTCAAGAATCAGCCCTGGGAACATCTGATTTTGTTAAGAATGACCTCAGCACTAATTCTGCACCCAGAGAAATACAGGCAGTTTAAAACAGCAGAGGCACAAAGCTCCAAGTAACAGAAACTGAGGAGGGTTTTGAAATGCAGGCAGTGATGCACCAGCAAGAGGAACACCAATACATTTTGGAAGTAACTGAAGTGAACTGGCCACCATAGAGACATCCATGAAACAGGGAAGTGGAGGTGATGCTGTGACAGCAGTGAGATGCCCTCCAGCCAGAGCAGCTCCAGAGCACAGCACACACTTTTAGCCAGGACTGAGAATACTCTGTGAGGGGCACCACACTGAGAACAGCAGCAATTGCTGCTCAGGAAGCTACTAGAGAACACTTGGGTCACTTAGCAAAATCACAGGTGAGTGCTACAACCCCCTTCTACAGAATGCAGAAGAAGAGGTAAACCACTGAAAATAAGCAGCGGTCCTTAGGCAGAAGGAAAATAAAGGAACAGAAACTCAAATGAGTCTATGAAGTGTCATGAATGTTCAGCCTGGGAATGAAAAGAGGGTTCCTAATTGCACAGCAAGATCTGTCATCTTCAGTAATGACTTAATCTATAGGAGGAGAGAAGAAAAGATGCAAGAAAAGATGTAAATGTTTTTAGGCTGGACTAAGTTCACAAAAGGGATTATGAGATCCTGCTTGGGAAAGTAAGGAGCTGGGTGACCCAGGAAGTCTTTTCCAGCACTAAATTACCATGAGACTAACATAACAAGTATATGCTGTCTACACAACCACGAAGAACAAAGGTTAAAAGTTTGCTTTAAACCCACACAGCCTTTGGAAACCAAAAAGCTGGCGCTCTTCCTCCAGACTGAGGAAGTTTTAAGAGCCTTCATTTCAGAAAAAGAATTTAAAAAAAAGTACACATATATTTTGAAGTAGTTTGAACTCCAACAAACTGGCATGTCCTTGCATCTGCATGAGGACAAGCTGTTCTGCACAGTGTTCCTATAAGGAGACACGGCGAGAGGCGTTCACTTAATTGTCACATAAGCACAAGTGTTTGAAATCAATCGGGCATTTCTCCTTAATAAGAGACACAGGAGTGTGAGCAATGCAAAATCTGAGCTTAAACTAATCTAATTACTTAGTCCATAGTAAGACAAACCACAACCATGACTGCCAGCATTTCCACTTGCTTTAAGCTGCCTGCATGTTTTAAAGCCTACTCTGATGAGCCTTTCGCCAATTAAGCTTTACTTCAAAGTCATGTTTCCCAAACTAATTTACAGCTGTTGCTAGAAAACCCAGGGATTTCTGCAAGTACACTACCAGCTGCAGTGAATCTGTAGCTGTCATTATCAAATAAAAACGTCAGAGAACATTTCTGCCCTTAAGTCATTACAACGTTTCGCTTAAACACCACCCGAAAGTCAGAACTCAAAGCAAACGTTGGAGTGACAGCACAAGACAACAGGAGAGGACAAGGAGGAGGTTAAGGCCAGAGCTGAATCCTCAGCTGCAGGCAGAGCAGCCAGTCTGTCCGTACCGTTTGCCCTGATGGAAGGTGGAGGATGTGGAATTCAGCGGTTCCCTGTGGAGGCCGGCTCTGCAGGAACTCTTCATGGTAACGAGCTCTCCGCTAAGGCACGTCGTCGTCACAGCCAGTCCATCCTGGGCTACACCCCAGGCTCCCCCATCAGCTCTGCCTGCCCCACACTCAGCTTCACCGTGTCTCTGCCACCTAAAAACTGAACAACAGACAGCTACATGAGAAGAGCACAAGCACAGATGAACAGGACATGGACTTTCCCATGAGAGAGAATTGATATATATAAAAATATAAATATATACAAACACAAACATGCTACGCATGCATAGATCTAAAAGATACATATTCAGATATAAAAGAACATCATCATGCCAGTATTGCAGCTGGAGTTCCTGAACACCAGCAAACACAAATGAACACGCCCCACCACAGCTTGTCTGCACACACAGAGTTTTTTTTTTCACCTTGTATCCAAATGCAGCGCTACCTTGGCACCTCCCACGGAACAGGCTGTCTTCCCAGCTCCATGTAAACAGGACGCACAAGATCTCTCTGCTTGTTAGCACCACATCAGGCTTTGGAGGGAAGGAGCTGCTAGCAGTGAGATTTGAGGCTGCCAGGGAGTTACGTTAGCGCTCTAATCAAAATAACGTGGTGGATTTCATAAAAGGACAGAAAACATGTCACCATGCAGCCTCCAAGTCTGGTGAAAACTGCCCTGTCTTGGCATCACGTGCAGATAAGACAGATTACACCAAAACAAAGCTGTTCTGCAGTATCTCTTGTTTTCCCTGGGCTGCCTCCTTCTCCACCTTGTCCTTGGAGCAGACACTCTCACCGGCACTCTAACACACTTTGATGGAGAAAGAACAACAACCTTCAAGCTGGAACATTAAAAGGAAGAGTGACATGGCAGAAGAGCCCTGGAAAACCTCAAATACTCCAGCCTGAGCTGCCAGCAGATTGTTTTAGAGACCGTTTGCTTCCTCTCTAGAGGACCGTGCACAATGATGCCGTAATAAAGGAATGCCATTTGAGGATGCTAACTATGGAGCTGTGTCCCCAGGGGAGCTGTGATTTAGTGCAGCAGGTTGTTGTGTCCTTTTCAGCAGCTCTGCCCAGTGCTCCTACTGCTGCCCTACCCCTGCTTTTGCAGAGATTGAGCCTCTCACATCACCCCATTTCTGATGCCTCTCACACAAGAGCCCCCACTACACCCAGCTCAGCACTGCTTGAGTGGTGTGGGTCACAATCAATGCTCCCACTAAACACTCCTGGCCTGGAAAACCTGCTTTTGGTAGCCACACTTGCCAGGAAAATGATGAAAGATGAACCTTCCAGGCAGGAAAAACAGAAGCTGGTTTAGATCCACCTGACTTGATGCCTGCTACAGCAATTCCACAGTTTGTGTAATGATGGCGAATAAGAGGTTAAGCATTTGCCTACATTTGAGTAGCAGGAGCCTAAAATAATATATAAAATATTATATAAACACATTCCAGTCTTCATGAAGAAATCTCTGCTGAGCTCTACACAAGGCTAAGAAATGTGTGGGCAGGGCAGTGGCAGAGCAGGAGGAGGAGAGCATCTCCTCTGCTCCAGGGATTGAGAAGACCAGGAATTAGGCTGCCAGGATCAGCAGAAATTGAAGCTTTGTAGTTAAATACCATTTCCATCAGACTTCTCAGAGTCTCTAACAAGGACCTACCTCTATGAGTGAAACCTAGGCACAAAACCAGCTGTTTCTGATGTTCTCATGCTGTAAAGATATATATTCACAAACAGTAATTCACAGAGAAGAAAAAGCATATGCCCAGTGCTTTAGGAAAATCAAACAGAAAATCGTTACTTTCCCATGAACCATCACTAAGAGGCACTGAAATTCTGACTTTTCTCCAAGCTTTTGTCTGGCTCTCCTTCTGGCTTTACTAACACTAGCATTTCAAACTCAGCAGGAACTGTATCACAGAAACATGATTATATCCACACCCAAATAAACGCAACCACACCATTTCAAAAATGCCACTCACTTTTCCAATAGCTTAAACCCTCTCCATGGATCTCTGGTTAAGAATACCACATGTTTTGTCCTAGTCCCACTCCTCTGCAGATCAATTGAGAAGTAAAAGATAAAAAGTCAGACAAAGAATTGAAACCCAAAGATATCTTGTTTGCAGTAAAGAGCTCGAGAAGCAAAACCATCAAGAGAAGTGGTTCAGGTCAGGAGCAGCCAGAACCCTGATCCAAGCACAAGCATTGCATGGTGGGATTTCATGAGTTTAGGAAGGGACCAGCAACTATTAGAGGGAAGCAAAAGCTGACAAAATAGACACAGCCAAGTTCAGATGGGCACTGCAGCACAGACCCAACCACAGCTCCATACAAAGCATGCTTTTTCCCCCCCCTCTGTAGCTGCTGGGCTATAGAAAAGAGCTGAAATAGACTATTAATGCCAGCAAGCTCCTGACAAATTCCTACTGTGTGAGGAGTAAAAAGCTGTGCTTGTGAATTAAAAAAAAAGGAAAAGAGGAAAAAAACCCCCAGCATTTAAGCTAGCATATATACTTACTGCCTTTTAACTACCACTGTTTCTGTACCAAGGCTGATCCTTAGCAGAAGGAGCTGCAGCCGATTTGTTAAGTTTTGCACAGAGTCGGGTACAGCCCGAAAAACTGAAATACAGATGCACAGAGAAACAAAACAGAAGAGGAAGTTAAAACCCTAATCGTGTTCTGCTCCCTCTCTGAAACCACCCCCAAACATATGCCTTTCTGCACAAGATGTGGGAAGGACTCAGGTTTTGGCAGCAGAAAGCATCACATCCTCTCAGCCGCCGACGGCAGCTCAGGGAACCGTCCCACAAAATTCCCTGTCTTATCAGCAGGTTTGAACACTGCTGCAGCTTAGGAAAACAAATGTATCAACTCCACCAGGCTGCAGTCAAGGTCTCCTCTGCTGCAGAGCAATTCACTATGGTTTTTGATATTTTGATAAGTGTAAGTGTGTTTTAGCTGTAGCAACAGTAACTGATCAACAAACCAGTTCAAAGGGTGGGCACATCCTCTGAGAAAATTTACTTTCTTGAAAGGAGGCCGTGGCCTCGGGACTGGATCTGAGCAACAATCACCCTGTTGGTAAAAACATGTGTAAAAACACATTTGACCACCCCACCTCCATGCAGGGCAAGCTTTGGGATGCTCCACAGGGATGTCACTCTGGATCAGCTGGGCTAAGAGCATCAGCACACTCAGGATGCAGAAGGAAGCAGCAGCAAGTGTTTCAGAGCAGAACTGAGAGGAATTAATACCAAAACCAGTCATCAGGGTGGAAAAAGACAGTGCTGAGGCTTTATAATAAGATAAGGGTATTTGTTCTCTTGCAAGAGCCAGGTTCCATGTCCATTCTCCCACCATGGAGCTCAAGCTTCGGTTGTTATATGATCCTTGTCTCCAAAAGAGCAATTCACCAGACATGCAATTCTGCCATCCCCCAGCCAAATCATCCCTCCCTCCCTCCCCAAACACTCCTCAGGACACCTATATCAGCACCAGATTCTCCTAAGCAAGAGGCTTTGCCACAAAAAGTCTTTCCTCATCCCAATACTCCCACTGGGAATGATCCACAGCAGTTCCCAGCTAGGTCTGACAGTGAGGTGATTGCCACACCAGGTCCTCAGCCTCTGAAACACCCATAGGAACACAACCATTTATTTTTAATTTAATTCTTCAGGTAATATTCACATATTTAAAACACCTAGAGAGCTGCTTTTAACCCTAAAGGAGCAATCACAGGCATCATTTGCCTTGTGAAACCCTGTGTGCTCAGCTTCCCCTCTGTTTGATGGTCAATCAGATCTGATATTATCTGATCTAAAGGCAATGAAACTGCCCCAGGGCCTCCACCTGGAATTAAATGGGGCAACTTCCTGTGTCTACTCCCACACCAAACCCAGCTGCTGGCACTTCTGCCAGGCACCAGAGCTGGCAAAACAGCAGGACCTGGTTACCATCACCCTTTGCTCATTTCCTCACCAAATCCACTCCAGCCCTTCCTTCTCAAAGCTCCTCCAAGCTCCCATCTCTGGATGCCACCGGCCAGAGCAGCAATTTACAGGAAAACTGAAGATTCCCACGTAAGCAGAATCAGCAGAGGCCACAAAGATGATGAGGGATCTGGAGCACCTTTCTTATGAGGCAGAACTCCAGGAGCTGGGCCTGTTTAGTCCTTCACACCTTCCCCTCTATCAGCACTACTCCCTGGCTGATTTCTCACCCTGAAGCCACTCAAGGAACTGGACAGAATTAACCCAAAGTGGTCAGCTCCCTGAACCCATTTACCCCTGACCTAGCAGGAACTCACAAAGCCCAGCAAGACAAAGTTCTCAGAAACTCAGACTGGACTCAGCCATCTCCAAACCACATGTGGAATCATGCTGGAATATGTTTCTGCTACTAAGTGGATTTCAGGTCCTTTCAGTGGAAAGGAATACTTCTGAATGCAGAGTGAGCAAAATGCAGAGTGTTTCAGAAGCAGGGAAATGAGCATGTAGGGCTCCAAGGCAACATTTGACTCCTCACTGCTGTCAAACAGCACTACTTGCTGTACTGATAAGCATGTGAAATGCTTATTCCAATGAAGCACTACAGGGAGAACCTGTTTTCCTTCCAAGATCACGTCAATAAAGAAAAAAAGGCTCCACATTTGTGGTTCACATGCTTTCTCTCTAGGTGGCATAAGCTTTGGAAGGACTAAATTGTCCCCTCCAAAGGAAAATCTCAGAAAGGAAAAAGAAAATAAAGACAAGCTCTGCTGCACCGTTTTAGCCCTGCATGAGTACTGGGAAAAATAATATTACAAGAGTTTCCCTTGTTCAACTATTCCTGAAAGGTTTCAGCTGCCTTGCACAATTTGGGTAAGGACATCACTCGCTGCTCAGCTGGGAAGAAGTTAAGAATTGGCTCATTAGATTTGTTCTGCTTGATCCAAGAGGAAAACAAAACCAGTAAATCCCTCACTGGGCAGTGCTGCTGCAGCTCTGGTGACAAATACACGGGGCTCACACATCACTCTGCTTTCTAGAAAGCTGCCTTGGCACCCCCTGTCACCGTGGCGTGCCCCGAATGACAAACTGGGGGTAGCAAAGCCCTGTGAGTGGGGCTGGGGCTGCTGCACCCTCAGCTCAGGGGGCAAAAATCCTCACTGAACACACCACACTCGAGGCCATGTGACCCACGAGCCAATCTGAATTATTTAGCCCATAGAACTACATCTGTTTTGCCGTGCAGATTGTGAATTAATGAAAGCTCAGCTGAAAGGCTACTTTCTTGGGGGGAAAAGGAAGGAGAAAGCTTCCAGAAGCCTTCCTATTATAGAAGCAATAGAGCTGGTTCCAAATATAGTAGAGCAGCCCTCCCAGAGCTCTGGAGACATTGTGCCCTGGTTTTGTGAGGCTGAGGTCTCGCTGGATTGCTCCTGCACATGCAAAGATGGGTAGAAAGGACTGCAAGATGCAGAACTGACGTGAAAAGGGAGTTTCAGGACAAACACCAGAGGCACAAACCCAGACTGCCTCTATGAAAGATCAGTCTGAACACCAGGAGACAGCCAACCTGCCCCACTTTTGGGAAAGCCAGTCAAAACCAGCAAGAAGAATCCCATCTTTTTCAAGAACACAACATAAGCTTGCTAAAAAACATCCTGATTATTATTACAATAATTTGCCTCGACGTGGCAGATTAGGATTTCCAACAATCATTTTCATCACTCTGTTTTGTCTGTAGTAACAGAGATCCTGGCTGGAGAGGTGCACTTGACTCACTCTGGCACGCAGAGGGTGGATTTGTTTTTGCTGTGACAGCTCATAAAGTGACCATCACATGCCCTGCCTGACAGAAATTCCTCACCACCTCACCAGGAACAGTTTGTTAGTGATCCAGCAGCACCGGTGACGACCCATTTTAATTCCTAAAGTTTCCTTCTCCTGTTTCACAGCAGATCTTGTAACACAACAGAAATAAACTCAGTTGCAGAACTCTGATTACAAGTGTATCTTTGTGTATCTCTGCATCTGTGTGCCCCAGCATAAGACTGGGTTTTTGATTGATAAATAGTAACAAAGTAAAATTCACCAGGAAACCAAAAATCGCGCACAGGACACGCACAGGGAGAAGGTCCCCTGCCCCATGGCACAAAATGCACAGGAATAATTGCTCCTGCACATCTCTCCGTGGGGTATGAAATGGTTTCTGAAACAGCAGAACAAACCTACAGCTGACTTCTAATTACCCAGCAAATAAACAAATACAGTTCTTTCTTTGGAACTCTGCTAACAAGGAAAACCCCACAGCAGGTGACTCAACATTAAGCAATAATTCCATCAGCTTTAAAATCAATTCACTGAATGAAATATGGCTTTAACAGGTTTCTATGTCTCTAACTGGTTTGGACCAGCCCTTGGGTTGCCAGTTCTCCTTTCTGAGACCACCCCATATTCCTTGATCACAGGTCCAGGCCTCACAGTTTAGCAGAATAAGGGGTAATTCATTTTTATTTACTTCTGTGGAATCTTACCCTTTAATCAAAAGGTTATTTTGTGCATTTCTCTGCCCTATACCACTGTGGATACCTTTTCAGCAGACAAAGAGGCACAAAAGAACCCCAAAAAACACTCCCTAAAAAACCCCAAGCAAACCAAACCCACAGAGACACACAAAAGACTCGAAGCAGAATAACAGAGTTTCATTTTGCCATCACAGATTCATTCTGCCAGTCCACTGCAGTGCTGAGAGGTTACAATATCCATTAGGCATCCTCTAAAGTGTCCAGATTTTTCCTAAGGGTCTCCAAAACCAAATTCAGCAAACCTTACTCAGCAGCACCAACACTAGATTAAACATAGCAGTACCAAAAAAAGAGTTTTAGAAGTAACTGTGCCATTACTTGCAAATATTTGGATAGGTTGGATAAGGCTTTAGGCAACTTGGTCTAGTGGGAGAAGTTCCTGCACATGGCAGGAGGCTGGGATGAGATGATCTTGAAGGTCTTTTCCAATCCCTTCATGTTCTGTAATTCCATGATTTCTGTCATTCAAAATGCCCAAGTTTTTTCTATCATATTCCTGAATCCACTCTCATCTCACATAAGAGCATTTTCTGCTATTTTTAGCCTCAATGTCTCATGAATAGTCACAAAATCTTAAAACTTTTCAAACTTTTGTCTAAAGTAGGCCACTGCTGGTGCCCAAATGTCACGCTTCCACAGAGAACTATCTTGCACCCTGCAAGGACAATGCAAAAGTGCTGAACTCAGAAATCTCAAATTTATAGGTCAGCAGTTTACAAAAAAGTCTGCTCTGCACTTAGGGAAAAAGCTATCCAAGTATACACAACTTCAGGACAGATTTCATGCAGAAAGAAGTTCAAACTATTTTTCCACAGAACATTTTGCAACAAAATGCCTCATTACATCTGCAAACTTCCACCAGAGCACATTTCTTAAGAACATCTAAAAACAACTCACCCACCCACAAACAAACAAGACACACCACCACCCACACCCTCTGAACAAGCTATGGATTCACTGGGCCTTCCAGCTGTGTCTTATAAAACAAAGCATAAAGCTCCTAAAGAACAGGTTAGCATCTAAGAAAAAAAAAAATAAACCACAAATTAGTGTCAGGTTCTAACAGAGCTTCTGCTGGAGGAGGTCAGGGCTACCCCAGGCCCTTTCCAGCCAGCTCCTCATGTCCCACTGCAGGACGTGGCTGGGCCCATCACTGAACCAGCTGGTACCACTGAGGAAACATTCAAGAAAGGGTGAAAAACACCTGACAGAGAAACCACGAGGAAAAACCCCACCAAGGCCAGGGAAGGGTAAGAGGCACTCCATGGCAGAGCAGGTCATGCCCCACAGTGAAAGTTGAGAGATGTTGGTTTTATGCTGGTTTCTTACTATTATTTTACTATTCTAGCCATCAACCAATGATTTTTTTGGTTTTGTCCACAACAGTAAATCTCATGAATTTTATCTTGACCTTTAAGCATTCTTGGCAGTCCTTCTGTGATAGCTCAGATTCCAGTCCTTGACAGGCAACAACCTGCTCTGGACAACCCATCAGGTGGGCAGATGGATGTGTCTGTCCCCTGCAGCAGGGAGTCACCCACTACAGTCACTCACAGCTTATTATTGATGTCAGGTCTTCAGGAGGGATAGGAATATTCCCCTTGTATGGAGAGCAACCACTTTCCTTTCCCTCTTTTATTCACTTCTGACTTCTGGTGACATGGTGCAGACCCCACTGGGATCCCTGATGTGGGAGGAATTCAGACTTGTGAGTCTCTGAGCTCTCTGAAAGCATCCTATTTCATAGAGCCCTTGAAAGGGATCTCAAAGTCCATCCACTTTCAACCCCTGGTCAAGGGCAGGGACACCTCCCACTGTCCCAGGCTGCTCCAAGCCCTGTCCAACCTGGCCTTGGACACTTCCAGGGATGGGCCAGCTTCTCTGGGCACCCTGTGGGGGAGAATCACATCCCTTGGCCTGCTGCCCACTCCTGCTTTGAAGCAGCCCTGGACTCAGCTGTCCCTCTGGACTGTGAGCACACCTGGCTGGCTCACACCCCTCTTTTCATCCACCAGAACTCCCAAGTCCTCCTCTGCAGGGCTGTCCTCAATGACTTCTTGTCCCAGTCTGTACTCACACCTGGGACTGCCCTGACCCAGAAGCAGCACCTTGCACCTGGACTTGTTGAACTTGATGAGGTTTCTCATTCCCAGGAACGCCACACAGCCTTCTTCTGTTCTCACACAACTCCTGGACCTGGTGACACAGCTCCTTGATGAGGACACACCTTCAGGAGAGATGACCCTCAGTCCCAGGTTCCTGGACAGGGAGCAGCCACTCTTTACAAGCAGAGGCCTCCAGAGCTCTACTGCCACCAGGTCTCTTTGGGAGGGACCCTGTGACATCGTTGGGACTGCCAGGAATGAGCAACTCTGCTACAGCTCCAGGCCTGCAGCGTGAAGTCATGCAAGGAAAGGGAAAGAAACAGGACACCAGGGTGTCACAGCCAGCAACACGAAGCTGGAATCCTCTCCAGGAACAGGAGGAATAGCACAGCAAGGCAGACCAGACCAGACTCACAACAGCTCTTGGCACGACACCGTGACCCAAGTGGACCTTTGATATCCCTCAGCCAGAACCAGGCACCTGCAGGGCTCACCCAAGCACAGCCAGAGGGGCAGGAGCAGAGCAGGGCACTAGTGAGGAGAGCTGGGCTCACACAAACACGATCCCAGAGCAGCATCAGGCTATTTCCCACCCTAAACTGCTTTGCAGCTTGTAAAAAAGCACAGAACCCGTTTAAAGGGACCAGAAAGGACTTGCAACACCCAAAGCACAGACATGGGACACATCATGGCCAAAGGGCTCAAGATGGAGACAGAAGGCAGCCAAGAGGACACACTGCAAATCCTTCCCAGACAAAACATCACCTGGGTTTATAGGAATTCTCAAGAGAACATTATGCACAAAACATCTGCTGAACCAACTCAGCTTCAGATAAATTCAGGGGTTTTGACTGGAAAACTGCAACATTAAATACAGTATCTTATTGCATGATAGTTTCAAAGGACTGTTTAAAATCTAAACTAATCTGGAAATCTACCAATTCCACGGATCTTTAATCTTTTTTTAGCTCTATTTTTAAAGATTTTTTTTCCATTAATAACTCAAGAATTATTGAAGTAAAAAATAGTTTGATATTTTCAGAGCTTTGTAGTCAATACACCTAGCAACTGACAAAATTAACATTTCAGAAATCCTAAGCAGAGCACAAATTCCACTGTAATTTGTTCTTAAGGAAAAGAGAAAGGCACCAAAATAGCACTGAAATTTCAGTAAAGGACAACTTCTGCACGCTTATGAACTTTGACAACTTCTGCTTTCTGCTTCTGCCTTTCCCTTTTCACATTTCTTCTTCAAAATTCAGTGGCACAGACCTATAAGAGGACACCAGAAATAATACTGGTGCAATTCTTTCTTCCATTTTGGAAGTATGAGCTTTTCTGAAGTCCACTGAAAACATCAGATTCGGGTTTGTTTTACAAGACTTGAAACTTTTTTTATGAAAAAACACAGAAAACATAAAATCTTAGAATGGTTTGGGTTTGAAGGGAGCTTCATGATCACCTTGTTATAAAGCCCTGCCATGTCAGGGACAACTTCCACTGTCCCAGGCTGCTCCAAGCCCTGTCCAACCTGGCCTTGGACACTTCCAGGGATCCAGGTGCAGCCACAGCTGCTCTGGACACCCTGTGCCAGGGCTTCACCACCCTCACAGGGAAGAATTTCTTTCCAATATCTAATCTAAATCTCTCCTCTTTTATTTTAAAACTGTTCCCTTTTGTCCCATCCCTATCTGCTCATGTCAAAAGTCACACTCCCTCTTTTTCCCCAAATCCCCTCAGGCACTGGAAGGGGCTCCAAGGTCTCATCAGAGCCTCCTCTTCTCCAAGTGAAAACTTCCAGCCCTCCCAGCCTGGCTCCAGAGCAGAGGTGCTCCAGTCCTCAGAGCATCTTTGTGGTCTCCTCCATACTCTAACAGATCCAAAAAATAGCTTTATAATCAAGACAGAAAAGGAAAAAAATACCTGCACTGCCCTCTAACCCAATATTCCCAATGCTCCCTCCAGCACAAACAGTATTTTCTTCTCAGAGTTTCCCCTTCTTGGACAAAATATGAATAAGCCCCACCAAATCACTAAGAAGTGAAGCAGAAAATAAGGAGCCCACAACTGTGGTAAAAGGGATGGTTGAAGTGAGCCAGCTCTGGAGCTGGGGATTGTGACCCTGCTGTGGAAATCCTCAACACTTTACAAACCAAATGTGCCACTCCAGAGTTCCCACTCACCACCCTGGCTTTCAACAACCAATTTTCTCCCAAAAGCCAGCTGCAGCTTGCCAGCCCAAACACTGAATTACCAAAGCAATCACCAATCTTGAGCCCTCACCATTTGACATCTCTCACCAATTCTCTGTGAGCTTGCAGGAAATCATTTCAAACAGCTCCCTCAAGAAAATAAGTTTCAAGCCTTAGTTTTTTCCATCTCTGCACTATTTCATAGCTCTGATAATTATACCACTGACTAAATCTCCAACTGGGAATAGCTGTTTTTATCATCACTATTAAAAACAGTCCCTCAAACTGTTAGGAATCTGGAAATTCACTGGAGCTGCATCCCACCCTTCAGCCTCTCAAAACACTACAGAGCAATGAAAGTATGTGCTGAAACCAGAGGATCCCTGTGCTGAACAACTCCTGCAATTTCTGGGTAACTGGAACTGCTTCCTAAGCAAACCATGGAGGCTTGGTTATTGATTTTAGAAGGGCAAGTGGCACCAGAGCTCTGAAAGGCAAAGTTTTCCACACTGAACTGGGAAAGTTTAGTTACTTTTAGAAATGCAGCAGTGACATGCATGCTAAAAAGCTCCTCATATTCATCTAGTTTTGTAGTTTTTATGCTTTTAAAAACAATTGAAGTAAAAAGATCATCTGCAGTTTTCTTTTCCTAAAAGCACATTATGTTGATTCTTACACCTTGGCCAGAAGAGTGACTGACAGCTCTCAGAGAAGCAGTGAGAGGCAGAAAAACAAGAGTTGAAAGAAAAGTGGATTTAAAATACAGCTTTTAATTATCTGAAGGTACGGTTGCCAAGTAGACAGCAAAGAGGCTGTGCATCACTTATAGATGGGAAAATTCCCCCAGGTTGATTTCACAGCCAATTACAGTGGATTAACCTATTAGGAAGAACAAAATAGATTTTTTTTTTTATTTTTTATTTTGTGGATGCAAGTTTCAACAGCTTGAAAAATCATTGCCACTGGTACTTAGAACAGATTGCTGATCCTGTGTATCAATCACACTTCAAGTCATCACCACCCATAAACACACCCTAGAAAAAAAACCTCACCCTCCTTTTTAATGCATCTTCTGTCATTATTTCCTTCTCAGGGAACAGCATTTCTATTGGCTCCTCACTTTAGATATCACTTCATATATCAATAAATCTTTTGTTGGTGTTAAAGAGAAGCATCTAACACCTTCAAGCTGTTTTACACACACCTTTGCACACATATATATATTATTATATCTGCCAGATGCCACTGTAAAAGGTATTTGTCAAACAGAAAAGCAGCAAAGCACTGATTTTCAGCTTTCCAGGATCCCTCTGCTAAATATTGGGTGTGCCTACTTTTGTTTGGTATCAAGTTCCTCCTGCTGGCTCCGCTGCAAGAGCAAACTACAGGGATAGTTAAGTTTTTCCCCACCACCAAAAACATCTGTTCTTTTTCTGAGTTCTCCAGACTTCCTTCCCCTTGACTGTATCACAAAGCCTCTCTTTTCAGCAAGGCTGCCTTCTTGATAGTCCATCACCATTATCTTCTTGTTCTCTGCAGAGCAGCTTGAATCACTGGGTCTTGCAGAGCTTCCACTCCTTTCAGCTCAAGGCCAGGATCTGAATGCAAGCATCCTGATTTACAGAGAGGGTTGTTAAACCCCTTCCCTGACTCCTTTTTAACACTCCACAGTTTCCTGTCCTGGGAGGCAACCAAACTGCTACAAGAAATGCCAGTTTCTATTAAATACCCTAAATTCCTGTGACACCGAGCATTTAAAACAATTATGTTACCTTCCAAATCTTGCACTATAACAGCTTTTATCCCACAAAGTGCAGAGATGAGCAAAAATTACTTTAGCACCAAGGAGTGTGAGTTGGTTATTTGCTGCATCTCACAGCATTTCTAGTTAACATTCAGGCTTGGCACGACCCACCATCCGCTCAAGCACACAGCACAATGTCACCCCTCAAAACCCCACTGTTCAACCTAAAGGCACCTTTTTTTTCCATTTCTTTTTTTCAAATTTTATTTTAAGGGTGCATCAGCTGCTCACTGAAAGTGGGAATGCTTCATCTAGCACACACACACTTGGTAAACTGCTCACAGCATGCAAATAAAACGCTGCATTGTGCAAAAGTCATTCAGCCTCCCCATCCGTAGATATGAGCAATGGAACCGTGGCCAGGAAAGAGAAACTTGGAACAACGTGCAAATATTTCAGTCCCTTATTCCCAGTATTCACATCCCAGGCTAAAGCTCACAGCCCTGTCATGCTGAGGGGTGACCATGTTTGAGAATCTGCCCTGTGCAATGGGTGGGAAAACGACCATTATCTGTCTTGCCCCTGGACTGCACCCTTTTATTTGTAATTATTACTGCAAACTGCCTTTTTTTCCAGACAATGGTTGTGTTATTATAGGTACCTTCATGCCGTGCCAAAGCACATACACACAGCAATTCAGAACAATCAGCCTTGTTTTCATGGGAGCAAAGGTTGCAGCCAAATGAAATGGGTGGAGATCACATTAAACAATCTTGGAATCTGCTAATAGGATATAGGAAAATGTGACCATAATGCAGATGCGGAGTTCCCCTTTCACCTTCCAACGTTATGGATAAAATAAAAGCTTTGGAAAACCAATTAAACTGTTTGAACAACATTAAGCAAGTCAAAGCGTTCTCAGGGTGCTTACAAGACCACTGAGAGGTCCTTTAAAATTAAAACAAAGCAGTGTCCTTTTAAAGCTCTGAAACCAGAGAGCTTTTCCCCACCCCAGAAATGATGCTCTCTTCCATCACCTGTTTTAAAGATAGAGGAGATCTGCAAGTCATCTGCTTCTCCATGGTGAAGAGAAGCTCATCAAGACAACTGTTCTGTCTTAGGGACAGAATCAGCCCCTCCTCTAAGCAGGGAATTTTCACACTGAGGCACCTTGGTTGGTCAGCTGTAACCTGCATTCCCCTTGTTTGCTTCTGAGATGTGCATTAGTCAGCTTTCTCCTCCACAAATCTGATTGTGCCTCTGCGTGATCGTGCACTGAAGTCATGTCCTTGAGCGTGTGACATCAGTCTGTTGCCATGGCAATGCACAGGGCAGTCCAAAATTCAGTATTATGGCATCATTGCAGGATCAGACAGCAGAACAAGCCAACGCCTGAGAGCTGGTTAATGCAGCACGAACGGCCAAGACATTTCAATCTAAATGTTAAAGTGTAACTGCACTTCATCACAATATTCTTTATAAATATGCCTAGGAGCCTCAAGAAAGACAATCCAGAAGGTCACTGAATTGAAGAAACAGGCAAACCATCATGCATCACTAAAAAGAAGGGCAATATGTTTCCAAGGATGGTCACTGAGTATGAAGAAAGCTTAATTCAGCTCTCTGAACAGAAACCACCATCTGTTCCTAAGGCAACACCAGAGCTGCCTAAAGACATCATCCCCAGAGAAACAGGGATGGCCCCTCAGCACCCCAAACCAATTGTTAGCTTGCACCCAGTTTTTCTGGAAATCAGAGGCTGGAGGATCACAGCACTGCCAGCCCTTTCAAAGGGACAGCATTACATAAGACACAGTTCTTCAATTTCAAGCTTTGAAGCGGAGATCAGCACATCATTAACCCAACCTGTAACAAAGCCACGTAGTTAAAAAAGGGTGGTACCTTCCAAGAGCTGTTATTCCATGTAGGGTTAGACATTACAGTTCTGTAGGTTCCTTGCACACTCACGAGAATGGCATTTCTGAAGAACAGAAGGGAAGGAAAAAGGAAATTAGTGACACAGTAACGGTGTTAACAACCACTACCCAGCCCCTACAACCCGAAAGATCCAATTTGCCCAGAGCAAAGGGCACATGGGAACAACAACCCACGCACTGCTGACGTGGAGAACCACCAATCCAAGGTCTTCAGTGCTGTCTGATCGAGTACACCCCAAAAACAGCCCAGCAAAACTGCAAGTGGCTGGGCAGAAGCCAATTTGGCACCAAGAGAGCCCAGGGAGCACAGATAGCAGAGAGGCGGGACTGTAAAACCCCCAGAAGCCACAGTAGATCCATTTCTTTACCTGCTCCTCTGTTCCCATCAAGCACACACGTTTTGGGGTCAGGTGTGGATTCCCAGTGGCTGCTGTGACACCCAAATTCCCCAAGCCCCTGGAGCACCAGTGCTGTTGTACCTCAGCTTCTGGGTAAGGCAGCCCCTCCCCGTACACTTGGCTGGTTTCATTTTGCCTCTTTCCGCTTTCCCTTATTAATGCACGTGTCTCCAATAACTCAGTCAACACTTCCTCCTGCAGAGCTGACCTCCAGCCTTCCCAGAACCCCAGACGCACCCACACTTTCTGAACACTGCCATTAACCAGGCACATTTCGTGTTCTCCACACGGATGCAGCCCTCACCCACTTCTAACCCCTCCACCCATGTCCCTGGCTGTAATTACCCCATCCCTCGTTATCTAACACCCAACACAAGCCTTGGGGCTGGGAAGCACTGTTTGTTTGGCTCTGCAGTGTCACGCACCCCAGTGGTGTTGTATAAATAAATTCCACAACCTGTTGGAGCCTGAGCTTGATGGAGAGCTGAATTAGCCCCGTTTCCAAGTGACTGCTGCAAATACCTTCGCTCGCTTACGCAATCGGCCACCAAGGCAGCTCCAGGGCAAACACCAGGACAGCAAACTGCTCCCACGGACCACAACTGCACAGAAAACAACTTCAATCCCTCTACTTTTAAATATAAATCACAGATCATAAAGGGATGAGACAGGCAGAAGCACACAGCTCTCAGAAATGTGCCTCTGCCTATCACCTGAAGGACAAGTTCCACATGCCAGTGTCACCTCTCAGCCATCAAAGCACCCAGGCTTTGCCACAACCCTTAACACTCAGCAGGTTACCCAGCCACAAGTCTGAAGTACCAGGGAGGATGAGATTCTGGAAGAAACTTTGAGCCAAATGGATTTCAGAGCACAATAAAGCCAGCAGGCTTCATCTCCATGGAGCTCCTGCAACACAACATCAGCTGAGCAAGTCACTCAGGGCAGAGATCTTTCTTATTAAGTACCTAGTAAATTCAGATTAAAGTCAGACAGCTTTTCCCCCTCCCTCATATAAAAATCAGATGCTATCCAGCCCCAAGGAATCAGCCCAGCCTCTGCAATATGGAAAACCTGCTCACAGCTACATGACACCACACACAATCCATAGGATTGTGGGCCTTCAGGTACTCATTAAAAACTTTCTCCCTAGAAAAGTCTCCAATAACAATTTGCCTTCAATTCATTTTCTGCAGTGAAGATGGATGGTAACTAAGTACTGGATATGGAAGCACATGAGAAATCCCAGTGCAGCCATCCCAGGTCATAAACACACCAGTGTAATCCCACGGACATTCACCAAGTACCCACCTGCTCCCATGTGCTGATTCCAACATCAGAGGGGCCATCAAACCCCTGAGCCAAACACCAGGAAGACAGGAAGGAAGTACCAAGGCATTCCACAGCCATTAAAAGGCAAACAGAAGCCAGAGAAGAGCCAAGGCTGGGTGTGTGTGATGGTGTTTACAGGAGGAGGACCTTTGCCCACTCACAGGAAGGAGCTGTGCTTTGCTGATGCTTCCTGACTACCCAGCTGAACCTCCTGTCCATAGGTGAGTCCCTTTCCACCTGGATCACCCTTGGAGCAGCTTGGCCAGCATGAAGGATATCACAGCCCATTCCTTGGCTTCTTTTCCCTACAAAGTCAAGGCATCCAACCCCTTAAAAAGGCAGCATGGCACCTGTGCTCCCACATGAGACTCACATCCTCAAACCTCCTAAACCATGAGCAAAGAGCACTGAGAGTCAACATCCTCAGCAGGTGGGGGTCAGGCAGCCCTGCCAGGTAACACTCCAGGCTTGAACCTCATTTTATTTAGGCAATACCCAATCTAACCTACCAGCTTCTGGTCCCTGCAACATCAGTGGCTAGAAAGGGATGCAGGATTCTGATCAGCTACAGACTCTCAGGAAAAATATATTTTTCCCCAATACAAATAAATAAATACCTTTTTTAAAAAAGAATGTGATGCAGTTCATCTCATTAAATAAGTCACACTGTTCCTATCAAAGCATGGATCCACTACAGTACACAATGCACAGGTTGGTTTGCAAAGAATGTTTGAGCCTTTCCCTCTGAAAGCCACCCTAAAAATGTAGGACTCAATTAAGGAGGCCTTGTACTCATTGTTCCTTTGAAATTCACACCACTTCACCTTATTCCCAGAGCTTAATGCTACAGTTGGATCTACACAATCAACCCTATCAGCCAAATTACAACCAACACAACCAAGCCTGAACTTACAAAACTATTAACTTCCACCAAGTATATTACATTTTCTTTCCCAAAACACTTTACCTGCTAACAAATACCTGCCTTAGTGTATTACCATCCTCCTGGAGTGAGTTAGCAGGCTTGCAGCAAAACACAGGGAGAGCCAAGCACACTCTGCCTGCCAGCCAAGCAGAGCCTGCAAGAACAGACCCCCTTTGGGGCAGCGACAGTTGAGGTCAATTTAATGGGAAAACAAACTACTTTTCCATTCAAGTCCAAAGCAGAGACAAAGAATTTTATGTGGCTCAGATTGCACAGTCAGCTGTCTTTTTAGGAATGGATCAGATTTAATGGTTCTGTGGCAGTCCAGAAAAAACTGAGCCTGAAGAGAGTTTAAGGTTTGGCCAGGACTGCACTGTGCAAAGTCCAGGCACTTGTCTGAGGTGCTCTTGTGGCCTCAAATTAGTACCTTAAAGTCATCATCAACAGCAGTTCCAGGTATTTTATGAGGCCCTGGCACAGGCTGCCAGAGAATCTGCCCCAAGCCTGGAAGTGTCCAAAGCCAGACTGGACAGGGCTTGGAGCAACCTGGGACAGTGGAAGGTGTCCCTGCCCATGGGAGATGGCCTTGAAGGTCCCTCCCAAGCTAAATATTCTGGGATTTTATGATTTCCCAAGGTTCAGCCTGGAGTACAAATTCACTTTTACCCCATTTCAAAGAAAGGCAAAATCTCTCTCCCAAGCTCTGCCTGATAATTCTCTTTTGCATCACGTGGGGCTGCATTTAGCACCATTTCTACACCAGAGAACCAAAGTGAGGCAAGGCTGCAACGTGACCACCCTCACCACAAGGACTCATATTCTGAAGCAGCAGAGATGTGCTCAGGCTCTTTCACTTGACTATTTCAGGGCCTAATGCAGACAGAGAAGCTAATTAACATGTACTGCTATGGAAAGGAATATAATCTCAACCTTCACTGGTTTATATCTAAACCCTCTGAGACACCTAATGTCAAAGCTAAACAGAACTTCACCTGGTAAACATTTGAAGAGCCTTCAACTGAAGCTTCCAGGTAAGGAATGCAGTATTTTAGGATATTTTTGCTACATGCACTGGGGACATACCTCTAACACAAAGCCCAGAGAATCATCATGACAGCTGCAAAAACAACTTTGTCCTGGCTAACATTCACATAACGAAATTACAGTTTCACTCCAGGGAAAAAGGAAAAAGCACTTAAGTTTTGTTTAGATTGAAGTGCTGTGAGCCACGCCACTTATCTGCTATCAGAGCAGATTGCAGGGTTGCTCCAACGATTATTCTGTAATGAAGTAACTGGAATTGGAAGGTATGCAATTAGTCCTATCTCCTCCTCCTCCGCCACCCCCCTATCAAGAAGAAAACCAGCACAGACGTTATCACCTCTCCCTGGAGCTCTGCTACCCTCATCACTTAAAATACCCACAAAGCAAAGTAGCTTGTCACTTACAAGCTGCTAACAAGCCTGGCTTGGCCCTGAGTGGCAGCAAAGGTGATATTCTCAGCATCTCCCCAGGAGAAAGTTACAGGGTTACCTAATGGGATGCTTTCTCAGGTACCCACACACACATATATATTAAGCTTAACATGCCTGCGTTTAGCTATTTTAGTAAAAGAAAACCACTTTTGAGGGGGGAGGGGAAAAAAAAAAAAAAGCACTGCTGTTCCTACTAGCTTTAGGTTAAAGCATCTCTCACTAATCCTCCTGGGCATGACCACTGGGAAGTGAATGTATTAAACTCAGGACACAGGTATCACTTTCTGGCACTCTGGGTAGTTTTACTGACTCTAGCCTGGCTCATTTTACCTGGGTCATTTACCCTTCCTTCCCCTAAACAGCCGTGCTTTATGTCTGTAAAGTGGTAGATGCAGCTTTCCCACAACTGCAGCTAAGAGATGGGAGATGCAAAAAGGCCCCAGACAGCCCACAGCCAAATGGAAACTCAGTGAGTCCTTGCCTCCAAACTGCAATCTTGATAAAATATAATCTGACATTTATTCAGCCTCAAAAGCTCACTCATCTCTTCCCCTCCACCCCAGTGATACCCGTTGGTCTAATTAAAGACAAGGCTCCTCTCAGCAGCCTCTGCCTTACATATATCCCAGTAAAGTCCCTCTAACTGTGACCCAAGGAACACAGGGGAGAGCTGGGGATAGGGTCATGCCCCAAATCCTTAAAATTATATATATATATATATATAAATATTAAATTAAAATAACCTTATAACCACCATTAAAGCCACATCAACAAACTTGCTCTGTATAGGTCCACTGGGAATGTAACAATTTTCACTCAGTGAATACACTCAGTTTTCACTCAACATTTTCCTAAGTTCTTCCCAATTTCTTAAAAACATTTTCCCAAAGAAAATGGGCCATCCTTGCAGGATGCACTGGTGCCTTCACTTTGCTGGATTCACTCAGGTCAGGGATGAAGCTGTGTTAACCTCACAAAATCCATACACAACCCTTTCCTTGCTCCATACATCTACTGATCCAAAAGAGCAAAAAGGGCTAAAAAACCCACCCTTTTGAGGCAAGAGTGTGCAGAACGCTGGAGAGACATTTCCTACAAAGGGATGTAAACTACTGCTCTTTATCCTACAATTTACCCCATGGCCTCCAGCTGACACATCAGCTGACACCATCTTAACAACCCATTAAGCAGCTAAAGCTGAACAAAGCAATCATTAGGAAAACTGGTTTAGTCCACTGCTGGTGGCATCCCATGTCCTCTCCATGGAGGAAGCTTGACTCAGACTGCTCTGGGCTCCCATCCACAGCACAGCCTGCAAAGCTGCATGAAAAAGAGAATTCTCAGTAACTTCTACCAAAGTCACGTCTCCAACTCCTTCTGCTGCGAGACCAATTCGAAGTGAGTTGTTTTATATTTTAAAATGACTACATCTGCAGTCCTACTGCATCTAAAAAAATCCATAAGCACTTGAAGAGAAATACAGGGACTTTTTTTTTTTACCCCTTAACACCATGGAAGATGGATTCATTGCTATCAGGAATCCTCCCACAGCCCCAGTTTCAGAAGTGGCAGCAGATTCACAGAGATTTCAGCCTCAAAAACAAGCTCTCTTTGCATCACTTCATTCATCTGTTTATTAAGAAAAAGTTACCTCATTAAAAAAGTAAAAAAAGGTAGTGTCATCCTTCTTTAGAGAGGAAATTAAGTGAAAAAAATGCAAGGAACTAACAGTCTGTCCCACACCTGCTGGCAAGCTCTGGTGCCCTGATGGTTAAATTGAGGTGTACAAACCTATTTTCAGGCAATAAAATTTAAGGATTATTTTTTTTTTTTTTTTTAGAATTCCCTTACCAAGTGCCTAACATTTGTCTCAAGGCACCATGCCTTGCATGCCCTCATTGCTCAGCAGTGGATCCTCTTCTCCCCAGCACCAGGACACGTGCAGGAGGTCAGGAAGGGAAATGCATAGGAAAAATCACAGTAGGCATCATAGCAAAGCAAGAGCTGCCTTTCAGCAGAAGAAAAAGAGGTAGTTTTGCATGTACATTTCCAGGGAGCTTGTCTCAACCTCAGGAGTCAGGCTGGGAGGAAGCACAGAAGTTCTGAAGACATAAAAACATTAAGAGGCCCAACACAACAGCAAAGGCTTCATGATGGAAAGGATTTTTAGACTTTGCAATAAAGGTGAAGCTCAGAACAAAGACTCAATGAGAGTTTCATCAATGAAGAGTGAACTGGGGTGCTCTGGAAGCACATGAACATAATCCACCATCCAACACAAGCCACTCTCACTGATGCACAAGTCCTGCTTGAACCCAGGGTCCAAACCCCTTTTTTTTTTAAATATAGCCTCCAGTATGACACATCTCAGAAAGCCAGACCACAGGCACAAGCCATGAGCTTGTCTTTGAAGTCCAGATACAGCAGAAAATGATTTCACCTCCCCAGATGCAGAGGGGATAGTGCTGCTTTTGATGCTACAAGAAATTTTGGTCTTAAACTGCCCAAGGACTTCAAATTGCTCAGGGCAGCAGTGTGGCAACACCCAAGCCTACACATACACACGAGCATAATTATGCCTGGTCTAGACTTGGGGAGAGGGGAAAAAAAAAAGAAAAAGTATTTTCAGTGATGTTAGCACGCAAAGAAAATAATAGCACACACAAAGAAACCTCTAGGGGTGACTTATGAAGAAGATTTTATACTTGGCTTTCTGCCAATTAGAGAGGAATTAAAGAGTCTGGCAATATAACCTCGCTCATCCTGAGGAAGAAATTGCATTTTTAAGTGGTCAACGGAGCAAGAGGGATGAGAAAAGAGGGACAAAACTCGGGAGTGCAACTGCACGGAGCAACATAGGAAGTTTCTGATGGTACTGAGACAGAAAAGTGGGCACAAATAATTCGAATTTTAAAATTAATCCAGTCTATTGCCTCCAAAAGAAAATCAGCATGTAACAGCTGACTCCCAATGACAGCATTCCAACAAAGCAGACAGAATTTTTGTGTATAAAATTCCAACTGCTTCAATATTTTACAGATTATCCACCTCCACTGACTGCTAACCAGCAAAATCAGTGGAAGGTGGAGGTCACAAAAACAAAAGCAAACCAAGTGGAAAAAGCATGGCTAGACACCTTGGGAAGCTGAAAATATGTCAAAATACAGCCTTTGAGTAAGAAAGAACATTCAGTAGCTATCTGCAACGATGGATTTACATCCAAACTCTTTGGAGCTTAAAAATCCACATCATAAGACCAGCTTTTACCAGAATTAGGACCAGACTTGACATGCCCCAGTTTCCCCAAGGTTACTTTTGGAAACACATGTACTCTTAAAATATTTCAAGCGCTCTTCTCACACTGCAGAAGAGCAACCAAAACCTACCTTCTAATTTTATTTTTTCAGAATTTTTTTTTTTTTACAAGAACTTAACTTCAACACTTTTTTTTCCTCTGAATGACAGAAAGAATTCTGTGTCACAATGCAGGCTGAAAGTTACTGGAAATGGCAGCAAGCTGCTGTTGCTTATATGAAGTCATTGCAAGGAAAAGAAAAAAGAAGCTACCGAAGCTTTCAAAATCAAACCCTGTAAAACCAAAACCACAAAATGAACCAGAAGTAGCTTAGGAGTTGCTAGGGATGTTTAAAGTTAATAAAAATTCTAAATTAAATGGCTGCCGCTTAGGTTTGCCAAAAAATTATGCAAATTTCCAAAGTTCATACATAGTAATTAGCACAGCAAAAAGCAGGTCCCAAATAAATGATGAAGTTAGCCTCGCTCTTATTTCTCCAGCAGATGGAATTAGCTATGTGTGAAGCTATTTTTTTGCAATTGAAGATTAAACATATTATCCTGAATATCAATTCTGCAAGTACAGCACATTGGACACGTGCACTCATGGAAGCAGGAATATGCAAAATCCAGCCTGAATTCTGCTTTTCCATCATTCTGGGCAGGACACTGAAGAGACTGGGGGAGGGTTTACATATTTAAGACTTCATTTTTCAAACTGATTGCTGACAACTTGGTTGAGACAAGCTCTCTCAAAGCACATTTAGAGTTAATAGTCCAAACAGGTTTTTCCAAAGAAAAATGTCTGCCTCGACTAAAAATACATCCCCTTGATGTGCTAATTGACAGATCACAAAAAGTCACCCAAACTGCAAGTCCAAACAACATGTGTCAGCAAGGGCTCCTGGGTTTGCCCATTACTTCTCCAAAACCTGGTTCATAGGCATAGCCATCATACAGTATGTGATACAAATTCACCTTTTCCACTCCTATCATGGATTTGCCCCTTGCTTCACACTTAAAAAGACACAACCTTCCCCTCAGCCCTGCACCTCTCCAGTGAAGGCTAAACCTCGTGCATGCCCTTGACCAAAATACTCCACCTGTGTTCCATATTCTCAATAAAAAAAAAAAGGCTCTGGAGCCCAGAGCTGCCCCACCACAGCAAGTTCCTCTCAAAGACTCAGCAATTTTTCTCTGTTGCCAGGCTGCATTTTATCTTTCTTGGAACAGCACAAGCCATGAAGGCCCATATCAACAACACCCACCCAGTTTAGGGGGCACCACCCAGGAGCATCTCACTGCAGCAGCAGCAGGAGAGTCTTGAGAAGGTGCAGGGAGGGCAACCAAAAGCAAGTTACGGCACTGATCACAAAGAGAGTGGATAAGCTTCTTCCTAAGAAGCAGAAATCTGGTAGTCCCTCCAAGCAGAAAACTGGTAAAAGAAGTAAAAACAAACTACAAGTATCTTCCTACATGAATATTACTTTCAGGCAGCACAGAAAAGACTTCTAGAATCTGTGTGTGTTACAAAAAGAACCCAAAACTTACATAATTAAAGGAACATAGGGAGGGGAAGGCAAAGTTTAATGCTAATTTCAAAGTCAAGTAAGTGACACCCTGGATTGAATACTATTAACCAAAATTGTGCAAGTTAAAAGCGGATGTACTGAAAGCAGCAGAAACCCTGCCCACAACAAAATGAGAATTCTCTTACAAAAATACTTCTGTGGCCAAATGAAACACTGAGTTTAAGTAAGAAAGCAAGCACTTACACCTATCATGCTCTCCCCCTCCTCTTTCTCATCTAGGGAGTCCCATTTATCTCAAAGCAATCAAAAGAAAACACTTTGATTTTTAAAGTCAGAAAAGCTGCAAAAATTACAGCCCTGTCTGGCACGAACAAACAATATTTCTGAAATCAAAAGAAGATTCTCCAAGTTAGGGGAAGGGCAAAACAGTCCTGAATAACTTACTTTGCACAGCCCAATTCCTGCCAAAACAGTTCTGTAAATCCCATGGTAGTTCAGATAATTTCCATCCTTAGAGCAAAAAAAAAAAAAAAAAAAAGCTAGATTGAACATGAGCAACATTAATTGTGTGATATGACCTGAATGATGCAAGAACAAGTAGTTAAGTGAACCACAGCATCTGCTGAATTTTTAATCACTAGTTGTTTTGCTGCAAGGCAGAAGAACACTGTATATCAGCTTCCAAGCACTGCACAGAATGGCACATTAGGACAGCAAGATTTTAACTGGCAGGAATTCTGCCTCCCTGCTACCCAAATGCCATCACTTCACTGTGAACTGCAGACAGAGCAGCTTCTAAAGCAGGATTATTTTTTAATCACACAGAAAAAAAAAAAAAGCAGCACTATTTTCTACACCAAGATACCAGGCAGCCATTTCTAATTTTTTTTTTTAAAGCTGACATTTTATTAACAGCCATTTATGTGTCCCTCTGTAGTGTATTTCTACTCTCTAAACAGCTTTAAGCAGTCATGTGGCTGCCCAGCAGCAACTTGCTACCCAAGAGGTGGTTGAACCTGGGATGTGTAGGAAGGTGATCTATGTAAACATTTCTATTAGCCCTGTACTGCAACAGGAGGAGCAGCTGCAACATGCTGGGGCACACCTGAGCTATATTTAATCCCTCTCTCCCTGACATCCCTTGCAGTGACACTGCAGACACCCAAATTTGGACAGCCAGGTCATGGTACCACTGATGCTCATCCTGCTGTGATTTCTCTGTGTTTAATACCCAGAATAGTTCAATAAACCAACCACCATGCCTACAGTGGTAAATACAGCTCCAGTTAGGCTCCAGGCATAAAACTGCAACAGCAGGATTAGCAAGTGATAGGGCAGATATTCCCCTTTCACAACAACAAAAAAAAAAAAGTTATTTGGGGAATAAACACTAAATCCACAACTACAACGTGAATTCCAAACACAAACCCACAATTACAGGCAGAATCTGAACTATGGACAGTTATTCTGTGTCATATTTTAGGGGTGAAAAATGGACATTTGAAAAAAAAAAGGGACAACATTCCCACATTAAAGAAAGACTGTCCCACTGACTTTAATAGACTCTAAGTTTAATAAGTTAATAGAATCAAAATAGCTTAGAAAACAAAGCCAGTAAAATATGCTACAAATAAAAATGGAGCAGCCACACATACCAAAGCAGCATTCCTGTGCCCTCCTTCCTGCGGAGCTCACAGAGCTGAGAAGAGCTCTGTAACCCACAACTTTCACTAAACCAGTATTTCCTTCCAAAGCTGAAATCTATGGATAGGAACATCCAGCGATAAATCCAATGACCAAATAATCCACAAGAGACAAAAAATCCCAGCAGACAAGGGCAAGCTTCCCAGGCTATATTATCTTTCATGATAGGTTTAGGATCAGCCCTGTGTTCTCCTTATAGGCTCAACCATCAAGTCCAAGAAAAGCTCCTCTCTCCTTTGAAACCTGGTACCAAACCTGCAACAGGAATATTGGAATATGCCCTATCTGCTGGGAATACAACTTCTGTGTGAGGATTACACCAAAATGCTGGTTTGGTTATGCTACAGGGCACCGAGAAGTGAAAATAACAGATCGTGATGAAGGCGTTGACACCTGGAACCTCAGGGAGCGCTATTGCCCAGGCAGTGCCGGGCATCCACCACACAGTGCTCACCTTCACATCACCCAAACCCAAGCTGGCACCTCCCCACCCCAAAACCACAGCCCTTCCTGACACGGGAGCTGCAGAGCAGCCTGTGAACACCGCGATGAACACCCGCAGCACGGGCTTCAAGGCGAGCTCCCAAATTTACCAGACCCACAGAGATGCTTTATAACCTATAAGTCACTCAGCTGCAGCTTGGCACTTAAAAAGCCACTCACAATTCTTTACAATCCTTCTCCAAATGGAGAAAAGATTTTAAAGAGCGTTCAGTGCAAGTGAAACATCCCCAGCTTTCTCCTCAGCCTCTGCTCACTCTCCAATTAAATATGAAAGCGACAACTTAGTCATACTGAGCATGCAGGATGATTTTAAGACAGTGGTATTAAATCAAATCCCACAACTTTTCACACCTATTAAATTGTTACTTTGTCATTAGGAGGGGAGATTTTGATAAGCACGATGCAATTAACAGACAGCGCCTTTGTTACCCGGCTGCTCGTGATGAAGCCCAGGCTCCTTGACATTCCATTTCTTCCCCTCAAAGGCTCTGTGCTACAGCAAATTTATGAGTTTTAGCATGTAAGAGGAGAGTTGGGCAGGTTACCTTCAAAATCAGTCAATAAGGCCCTTTCACTCAGGCTGGGGGAAGGCGGGTGGCTGCTGGAAAGCAACACAAGGCGCTCCCTTCCCCCTCCCCTCAGGACCCAAAAATGCTGCGTTCAAAACACTCCCATCCCCTGCAGCAAGGGATTAGCCATTTATTAAAAAGGAATCAAAACACTGTAAAAGGCTTCTAGTTAAGATTTCAAGAGAAAAAAAAATAAAAAAAATACATTAACACCGGTAGAACCAGAGTCACATTAGGAATTCTTCTGGGCACTGAAAAACAAGCAGCTCAAATACAAGCAGGATGTCGTTTGTCCCAATGATGCTGATCAAATGGCTCAAAAAGAGGACAGAATTAGATTAATTATTGTATTTTTTTTTTTTTACTCAGTCATTTTGCTGCCTCCACACTGAGCAGTAACAGCATTCACAACCTACAGGCATTTAGACTTTGGACTTTTAAGACAACTACCTACCTCAACGCTTGTTTTTTAGGGTTTTTTTTTTTTTGGCTCTTCTCTAGGGGTGACAGACAATTATAATGGCCAATTATGTAAAACCTTTCATCCGAGAAAACACGAAGCGCTACGCAAACACTTATTAAGACTCTCGGCTGGAGCCTGCGCCGCACGTTCGCCTGTTCCACAGCTCCCCTGGATATCTCCAGCCACCCAAACTGGATGCCGAGTGCTGTGGCACGGCCAGGACAGCGCCCAGCAGGGCAGGGCCAGCCCCTGGAGAACTTCCACGGCCTCGCAGGCGGGTTTTACAGCCCGCAACACGCTCCGGGCTCTGGGGCTGAGCTTTACAGCCCCATCCAAGCCGGTTATTTAAAAACAGAGCAGGGACACACGCGGCTGCTGGGCGTTGTACGAAGCACCTCGCAGGACGAGCCTTAGACCCACTTGTCCGGCTGATCCAAGCAGATTTTTCCAACTGGGAGCCGCATGGCACAAGTCAATAACCTCGGTTTACTGAAGAAATTAAAAGCTACGCTTATTGTTTCGAGTAAGGCCTTGGAGGAAGTAATTCCGAGAAGAAATCACTTCCACTGTAATTGTACTTTTAACCTTTCCTTAGGTTCTTACGCCATCCCCACGTGAAGACGTTTTTCAATAATTATCACAATATCTAATAACCACTGAAACCCTTTTCGGATCACTGTTTATGTTTAGCGAGTTCACAACCCCTCCCTTCTGAAGGGGGGCTGATCGATGTATGAACCGGGGGGGGAAGCCGTGCAGAAAAATCACCACCAGGAAGTGACCGCAACTCAGGAGACCAAAATCTGGGGGGGGGGAAACACGCGGTTTGGGAGGGGGGGTTGCTTTTAAAAGAAGGTCCGCGAAAAGAGCGACCCGCAGAAAGC
>VXBQ01005801.1:323-35914 GCA_013400175.1 Phainopepla nitens
TCTTTATTTCTCTCTTTCTTTCTTTCTTTCTTTCTTTCTTTCTTTCTTTCTTTCTTTCTTTCTTTTCTCTTTTATTCTGTTAGCCTCTTTTACTATTAAATTAAATATGTACCTTTTTTGGCACCAACATCTAACCTTGTTTTGTTTTAAGTTTTGGGGTATATTTCAAACCTTTCTGCGTTCCACCCATTTTATTCAGACACTTAGTTTTCCTTCCTCTTCTGTGTTAAGAATAGATTGTAACAGGGCTTGTCTTGATCTGTTCATCCCCCAGCCTTGATTGATATTGGGAGTTGCCCCAGCCTATGGTGATGACCATGGTAAAGCAGCTGTCCCCCTGCAGCTCATGCAGGTCCACAGTGAAGGAGAAGAAGAGATCCACCTGCAACCTATGGACAAACCCATGCTGGAGCAGGTGGAAGCCTGAAAGAAGGTGGGATTCTCTGGGAAGCTGGCACTGGAGCAGATTCATGGGAAGACCTGTGGACATGCCTTAGAATGCATACATGGTTTAGTGATAGGCCTTGTAGTTCTGGAATAACAGTTGGACTCAAGGATCTTAAAGGTGTTTTCCAATCTAAATGATTATACGATTCTCTACAGGAGAAGCAGAACCATACCATCTGTTCCACTTGTCTAAATACAATAGCTCAAGGGAACTGTACAGCTGCTCATTTATCAAATTTTACAAGTACCTATAAAGCAAAATGTTTTGTCTGGATGAAATCCCTGTTTCCAACTCTTGATAATTTTTTTTTCTCAAATAGCATTGACTAATGTAAATAGCTGATCTCAGCAAGTCACTCAAGCTACTGAGACTTTAGGAACTTATTAGTGAAAGTAGAATTAATAAACTAACAAATTCCTAGTGTGTACACTCAAGCCAAGAACAGTACTATCTATCCCCATGACATATTTTTTTTTTCAGCTGGAAAACACACTCAGCAACTCCCAACTTGCAAGAAATACAATTTTCTTTTTAGACAGGAAGCAGTATTCCCTCATTTTGTCTCATCATCTCTCTCAAACTGAAAATGGTATGATGATAATGAATGACTATTTGCACTGCAACAATTTGACTCAAGTAATAGAAGCACAGATCATCTGAAGAAAGCTGACAGCAGGGAATCTTAGATGTAACTGGGAAAACAAACAGGCAATTATTGGAATTTGACAGCTGAACTTCCCAGCTGAACAGAAAGTATGAAAAAGGAATGCCTAAATCAGAGTCTCCAAATTATTTCTGAAGAAACCCCAAACACCATCACAAAAACAACAAAAACCTCCCATGTATATTAAATATGTATATTTATAGTGTAGGAGGAAAAATAGAGAAACCAAAAGGAGAAAACCAAACTTGATACATTTGTAAATATAGTGGGCACCAGGAACTCACAATGAGGGGGTCTCCAGAACAAGGACATCAACCTGTAGGAGTGAGTCCAGAGGAGGCCACCAAGTGGATCAGAGGAATGGAGCACGTTTCCTATGAGGAAAGGCTGAGAGAATTGGGATTTCTCAGCATGGAAAAGAAAAGGCTTTGGGGTGACCTAACTGCAGCCTTTCCAGTACCTGAAGGGATAGGGTACAGGACCGATGGAGCAAGATTTTTACCAGCGCATGTAGTGACAGGACAAGAGGGAATGGCTTCAAACTGAAAGAGTGTAGGTTTAGATTGGATATTAGGAAAAATTCAGGGATGAGGCACTGGAACATGTTGCCTGAGGAAGCCATGGATGCCCCATCCATGTCCCATCCTAGTTCAAGACCAGATTGGATGGGGCTCTGAGCAACCTAGTCTAGTGGAAGGTGTCCTTGTAGGGGGAAGGTTTCCCCCCACGGCAGGAGGGTTGGAAGAGACCTGGAAGTCCACAAACTCTTCTATGATTCTATGATTCTATACCACCACAAGCTACAGGCAAACCTCTGCTCCCATGTCTGGAGCACATCCTCCCTCCTTCACTGACCTTGGTGCATAGCTGTTCCTTTCACATATTTTCATTCCTCTCTTCTCTGTCCACAATTACTTCTCAGCAACAGCACCTTTTCTTTTGCCTTCTAAAACATATTATCACAGAAGTGTTACTACTATCTGTGTTCAGCCTTGGCCACCGGCAGGTCCATCTTGGACCCAGATGCCATTGGCTCTGTTGGACATGAGGGAAACTTAAAGCAGCTTCTGAGAGAAACTAGCCCTGTATCCACCCCCCCCACACCCCCCCCGCCTCGTTACCCTAATCTTGCCATGTAAACCCAACACAGCCTATTCCCAGGAGTTATCCTCACATTTCTAACAATACAGGACGTTGGCACAAGGTATCTTTCTGATGTGTCAGGCAGTAAATTTCAAGAGTAGTCCTTGACACTGGAGTAAATTAGGGTGTAGTGCTGCCACATAGGAGATTTCAGATTTCTCACATTAGTTGTTCCATTCAGTGATCTTACTGACACATACTTATTTCTGGCTTGGTCCTTTAGATTCAAGAACTAACAGCTATCAAAAAAATGCAAATATCTTGAGGAAGGTGGATCAGTGGGATCACTTAGCTATGGAACCCCAAATCTCATAAAAACTTATCTATGTAAAGATTCATATACAGAAAAAGAGTTGGTCATTTAGAAGAAATGTTCATGGCCTTTCAACTTTCTTTTGGGGATTTAAATGAGCATATTACGTTATGCCTGGTTTATTGGACCTTTCCAAATACACCGTGCTCTATAATGGAACCCAGGTATATATCCTTTTAGTATTAAGTGAAAAATAAAGTAAATTTTTATCACATAAAAGGGTAATGATTTTTCAGACATCAAATGACAGTTCATAGTGATGATTTTGTATTGGTTAAAAAAAACCCCACATAAAATACAGTTTTAAATGCAGAGAAAACACAATGAAATATATACAGAAAATTAAACGAAGTCTCTATTATGTCTCTTGCTTTCACATTTCTGAGCAGACACAATCATAACCATTCTCCTCTCATCATCAGCGCTGAAAAATTCACTGCAGTGTCATTTCCATTTCCTAAAAATGCTTTTTACGTTCTTATCTTTAGGGATAAATTTATATGGCAGAGTCCAGAGCTAGTGTGGGTCCTGATAGCAGTATATCTGTGAAAGGCCAGACTAGCAAATAGAATTTATGGCAGAAAATCTATTTATTGTTCTACACAGTTATAATCCCAACTTTACACTTCTGTCTGAAATAGGAGCCAGCTGAAAACCCAAAGCAAAATTTGTGAGACAAAGTCTAAAAGCAATGAAGCTTCTACACTGATGAATTTCTATTGATTTTAGTATATAGCTATGATTTTTAAGTTTGTGCAGAAGTGAAGCTAAATTCCTCAACAAAGAATTTCAGATTTTTTGATAGGAATTTTTTTTTCCCCCTTGAAGTTTCAGTTTTGTACCAAGCTCCAAAATGAGCAATTGTAATATATGGGATATGGTACATTACCATTGTCTAGATTTTTCTTTGTTCTGATTCTAATGTGCATATGTGCATTTGTTAAACATGAACACAGTTTGTGAGATTTTAAACAGTAGACCTGAACTGTACAGTTCAAATACTTCCTTATGCTCTGCATGACAGGTTCTACCTTTGTATTTATACAGTGAAAATTCAAATAAGTTTTAATACCTATGAAGGGTTACAAAACACTGAACTGATATATTAAAATGCTAGTATTTTCAGTATCAATGTTATGTAAATAAAAGGCTTAAAAATATTTTCTCTAGTACCTGGAAAAAATATTACCTGTATTTCATGTGTATTCAGCTCAGTGGATAAAAATAATCCATATTCCCTTTATAAAGTTACACTTATTTGAGCTGTCAGGTGAGAAAGAGAGAGCGGGGAAAGAGAAAGTGAGGGCATGTTACATATTGAAAGTGGGATTTTGTTTAGAAAAAATATGTAACGAAAAGGGAATAGTTGAAAATGGGAAAAGAACTTCTAAGCAGCAGCTGATAAAGCTGAAAGAAGAGAATCTGGTGTACCGCAAATACACCTAATGTTATCCATGATTTGTATATTACCCTGGCTGCAGAAGTTTGCAATATTGAAATTTATTTCCATAAGAACTAGCCATAAAATATACTACTTTGATTCAAAACTGAAAGAAAACTGAAGAAATGTGTCTTTTTCTTTTATTCAAAATCTAGTGTATTTTCTCCTTTAGGTCATGCCCTGGTTTTCAGTGTAATGCCATGACTCCACAAGAATTCTAAAAGCACAGGGAAAAACTGAGATATTGCTACATGTACCTTGCATCTTATTTTTTCATTTTTTAGTACTGAGAGCTTGCATACTTTACATTTCAAAGCACTGTGCAGAGTAGAACACATTCTTTGTAAAATATTTAATTAAATAGATTACTTGATAAATTCAACCTTAGTCTCTCTGTGTAGAAAACACATACATGGACTTCATTTGCCCAAATTTTGCTTTATTTAAATAAATGTAAAGATTTTTCAAATATTTTTCTCTATTTCCTCATTGTGAGACTTGTCCTGCATTTGTCTGAAAATGTGTGAGAGGGGATATTTCAGATTTTTATGGTTATATTTCCATACACTGCCAAATTTTTCTCCCCATCTCTAATCCGATAACATAATCAAATTATACTTCTGAAGAAAGCAGGGAGCAGAGATAGGAGACTGAACACGAGGGAGTTCGCTGATGTCACTGCAATGCCACTTACTGATACAATGTCAATTACGTTTAAAAGGTCATTGGGAGTGGGAGAAGTTTCCAGTAAGTGGAAGAGAGTGAATATCACCCATATCTTTAAGAAGGACAAAAAGAAGGATCTGGACCATTGCAGCCTACTCAACCATACATCAATCCTTGCATAAATGATGGAGCAATTATTCATCAAAAATATTTCTAGACACATAAAGGACAAGAAAGCGACAACTAGTAATTAGCATGGAAGGGAAATCATGCTTAACCAATATTACAGCCTTCTACAACAAAGTAGTGAGTGGTAGGTGATGGAAGAGCAGTGGATGTGTTTACCTCAGCTTTAATTATGCTTCGGACTTGTTGTCCCATAGCATCTTCAAAGGCAAGCTGACAAAGTCCAGATTAGGTGAGCACACAGTGAGGTGAATCAAAAACTGAATGAACTACCAGACCCAGAAGGTTACCAATGTACAGAATTCAGTTGGTAGCAAGTTACTAGTTTTGCTCCTGGGGTCAGTACTGTATAACATTTTCATCAAGAACCTGTACTCTAGGACAGAGTGCACCTTCAGAAAATTAATGGATGATACAAAACTGTGAGGAGTGACTGATACACCAGATAGGTGTGTTGCCAATCTGAGAGGACTCAACAGACTGTAGAATCAAGCCAAGAAGAATCTCATGAAGTACAACAAGGAGAAATGCAAAATCCTACATTTGAGGATGAGTAAATCCAGGCATCTCTGCCCACTGGGAACCAACTGGCTGGAAAGCTATACCTCGAAGAGGAACCTTCAGAGTCCTGGGGGACAGCAAGCTGTATCAGCCAGAAGTGCATCCTTGTGGCAAAGAAGGCCAGTGGCATCCTGGTCTGCATTAGGAGGAGCATCCCCATTGCCAACAAGTGAAGTGAGTCAATCTTAATGTTCTACTCAGTTCTGGACCCAATAGTCTCAAGAGATAGTTTGTTACCTCAGCCATCCTGGTATTCTGTGATTACAGATATCTGCTGTGTGTGTGCTCTGGCTGGATAGAGCTGACTGGGAGTTAGTATTCACTATTTCCATAAAACCTGCAAAATATTTTGATAAGCAAACCTTTCTTTGCTCTCACATTGGAAGTTTTGATCTGCAAGATCTTGAATGAAAAACAATACAAGGCCTTCCACAAAATTGACTGGCAGAATAAAAGCTCACAAAATCAACTAATTAAAAGCAATTCCCTGTAAAAATATTCTCCAAAATTTTCAAAGTAACACTCTATGCACACACATAGAAAACAGTAAAGTGCATTGCTTGGTTTAATTCTGAAGACTTTTACAGGGGAAAAAACCCAAACCAGATTAACATATTAACACCGTTTGCATCTCATTGCTAAAAAAAACACCTGCAAGCTAACATTTCATTGGCATTATAAATTTTAAAAAGGAATAAAAAATTCATTATGCATAAATTCTCTCTGTAATTAAATGTTCTAAGGAAGGTTTTTCTGGCCTTCTAACCTTATGTCCCACATCCAAATATTGTAATTACAATATTCTAGAATATGGCTTCTGTAAAAAGTGCAAAACCAAAATCAAAACCAAACCAACCAACAAAATAACAAAACAACTTTTAAGTACTCATCAGAAGAAGATGGAAAAGAATAACTCTTGCAATTCACACTGTAAACTTCTTGGGACATGAAAAGTCTCTGCAGTCCTTTCTCCCTTTTGCACATTTTCACATGCAGTGATCTGGAGAAAGGAGGCCCCTATTTTCTCCTGTGTTTTCTCCTCTGTCTTCTCAGGAGTTGCTATGGTTACAAACTATCTGAACGGACTGGTATTTTTGTGCACACAATCACTGTGCTTTGCAAAAAAGTAACGGAGGTCTCCCATATATTCTATTCCTCCCTAACTTCTGTACCCCCTGCTTCTTTCAGAACTGTACCCTGTGAAAACTCTTAGGGAGATTTGTTTAATTAGGGACGTGAAACTTTTTCCAGTACCAGGCCAACAATTATGACATTTCTCTCATGTCTAAAGACAGAATTTTGTAACTCAAATATGTGCACATATTTATGTATGAATATTAGTCTTTGGGGTTCAAAAGACCTACTCACATAAGGAAAGTTACATGTGAATTTTTGTTTTATTTGTCATTTACATTATATTCTCCCCTCTTTATGTTTAATGTAAAAATTCTAAGCTTCATTTTAGTAACTATACTAATTCTTAGAAGATATATGCAAATCTGTTTATGCATTTAAAAATGTATTTATTCATAAGAAAGAAAAGCACTAGCATTATATTTATGTTTATATTATTTATATTTATATTGATATTTATATTGTTTTGAATAATTTTTGCTTCAACAAACAAAATCCACTTTTAATGTACTCAAACACTTGAAACAGTCAAAACTGGAAACTCTTTGTGAAATATATAACAATTTTCAGTATTCCTTTAGGCCTAAGAGCCTATTTGCACACCACTGGTTAAAGTTACAAAATCTTGCACAATTTATTTGCAGTCAGTGTAAAATTTAAAATCGTTTCTTTGCATCAGTGGCTTTCAATGCTTTTCTAAATAATTATGATTTGAATTTCATAGTTCATGCCATTTGGATTCTGCTGAGCTGGGCAATGTTTATAAAAAGTCATTGCAATACCATGTCCTATACTATGGTTGACTTTGGCATTAATTTAGAATTTTTGCTGCTTAGGGTTTTTTTTTTTTCCAGTGGCATTTGCCATCTTTTCAGTGCAGCAGCTTCAAGGCTTCTGTCATTGATAATTCTGATCAGCTGTGGGGGATGGGTTACTTTGACATAACTCCCGTGACTCATTTGATTGAGCTTTTCACTGCCAACTTTTAGAGCGACCTTTGAGCACTTCTACATAAACTTTTATATATTTCAACCTGGTATTATTATAACCTTCTTCCACATCAAAAAAGTCATCTGTAGACTACACTAGCAATCGCATATTGCCTCCACCCTCAGTGGACATTGCTATCTCATGGAAAGCAAACAAAAACTATATATTGATTTCTTTTACTTACCTATAATTGGTCTTTTCTCCTATGTCATTCTGGGCTTTGCGTCTTACAGTCATCATGCAATAAAATAAAGATTATTTTTCTCCCCAAGCTGCTCTGAAAGCTCTCTTAGTGATTCTGTCTGCTAACAGGACAAATATAAAAACCTATCATTCAAGCTCAGATCCGTAACAGGCAATCAGTCTACGTTACCAGATCATCACGTGAGTGCTGAATCTGGCTGTTACTGAAGAAATGAGGGATTTTCAAAACAAGAAGTTTAATAAAACTCTCCAGACTAAAGTTTCTGTTGAGTAAATTTCACTGGTGTTTCTCAAGCTGGAGATGTTCCAAATTTCTTGTTGATTTTTTTGCCTTGTTTTCAGAAAATCTTTTGTGTATTGTTGTGTAACAATAAGCACAGAAGAGACGAGAATTTCAGTCAAAGCTAGATGACTGTGAGCCTATGAAAAACACATTAATGCACATGCTGCTAGCAGGAGAGATTTTTCTGATTTTATTTTTTTTTTCCTATCAAGACAGTGGTATTTCTGTGTGTGTGTATGCATCTTCTGTACATTTATGAACAGAAAGAATCCCCAGGTATTCGAGGTCTGATTTAGAGGCAGCACTTGAAGATTGAACTGTAAAATCTTGTAGATAGCATCAGATCCTCATTTTATAAGCCACCTTTCTTTTACCATTCTCAGAAATATAACTTCAAGAATCTGATAACTGTCTAACATCTGTTGACTAAAAAGTCAATTCAGGCAACAACACAACAAGGCTGCTGATATGTGGAAATCTGGGAACTAATGAGACAACAAAAATTTGACTAGTACCTTTAGACACTTACACTGGTTTGGGAAATAAAAGATGTCATTTTGCATGGGAAAAGGTCTTTACAATTCTTTGCAGAAGAAGGCCTTATTGCTAAATATTTGAAAAATGCTCTCAGCCAAAACAGGAAGTTTTAGATATAGCTATAGATAGCTAGACACATACATGTCTTAATGTTTTTATAGTAATTTGTCTTAGTTTAAGGCAATTCTGTGTGGCAGAGACTCCAAAATGAGTTACCTCCCCTTTTGTTTTAATCACTCCCCTTTCACCATTAAGGAGAGACAAATGCAAGAAGACATAAGTATAAAAAATAACCGTTTACTAAAAAGAAAAGCAGCAACAACCAAGATAGCAATAAGCACTACATACAAAGCTGCTGACTCATATGTTCCCCTGGTACAAAGAAAACAGATGGCGGAGAAGCCCCTCCTCACAAGATGGCAGAGAAGCCCCCCTGTGGTTGCCAGGCTGTCTGACACAGCCTGATAAGGAGAGAAATCAGCAACTTTCTCAGGCTATCCTGAGAAGGTTCTGAGGGAATGCAAAAAAGAGAATGTAAACAATGATCTGCACCTGTTGTTGTACGTGAGCTACATGATGTTTGCTTTAAGATGTTTTCCAAGAGATTGTTTTTTTTCTCTCACCAATGGGCTGAAGGGAGGGTTTTTGCTTGCTAACCTGCTGACCAATGCGAATTGACCTAACGAACTCATCTATAAAAGTCGAGTTCTTTTCTTCATAAAGGCTTTTTAGCTTCTCCGCCTTTTGATCTATTGGAGTCTTTTATTGTTGCTGAGTGAACACTACAGCAACACTCGTCCTCCCAAGATGGTGGATAAGCTCCTCCTCCCAAGATGGCAACCACCATAGCAGACCACATAGACCAGAAGACAAAGACAATAAGATGGAGAAGCCATGTTCCTCAATGCTCAGGGATTAAAAAAAAAGAGAGCTTTTTCCTTACACTGCTTCAGCTTCTTGAGTTGCAACTCAGAGACCTTCCCCAGGCAACCCACTCAGAAGCCTGGAGAGAAACAAAAGAGAGCTGTGTGTGTTCATTTCCTGTTCATAAAGGGACCCCGCACCCTATCCTTTCTGTGAACATGGGGTAAAAACACAAATCCTGTCTCCTGGGTTGCTGAGTCATAGGTGACAGTAAAGCAGACTGTGTGGATTGATGGAGTAATATGTAATACACAAGTTTGTCTTTTGGGTTTTTTTGGGGGGGAACACCTATGACACAATGACCTCCTGGTTTTCTAGTTCTAGAAATGTGAATTTCTGAGATGTTCTACGGCATATCAAATCAAGTTTCTCATTGCTAAGCAGTTGAAATATGTCCTGAAACAGAATAAAATAATGGTTGGAAAGGTATTTGGGGACTAACTGACTTCTGAATCAACTGTTGAATGCCTTTAGATTAAGAACTTGCGTTCTTAGAAATGACTGGGTACAATTCAAGTCGACCGTTCGGGAGTGCTAGGGCTTAGTTTGGATGTGTCTGGAAATCTGTCAATAATAAACATTTTTAGTGGAGTTTATGAAAAGTACAAAATCATAGAATCATAGAATAAAATCATCAAGGTCGAAGAAGATCTCCCAGATCATTGAGTCACACCTTTCACCACTATGCCAACTAAAATGTAGCACTTAGTGCCACGTTGTCCTGGTTAAGGGTAAATTTGGGAGGAAACTTTCAAAAGAGGTCTTTCTAGAAAGCAAATTAGAGTGGCCCTTCTCACCAGTTGAGGAGACATAAATTTCTGTCAAGAAAAGTTGAAAAAACTGTTTATTTAATAAGCAAAGTATTCACAAACATGGAAAAATAAATAATATTAAACTGGAACCTCTCGTTGTTCTGAAGAGATGGCAAATTCAGCAAGCCCTTGTCGTGGGGTGTAGCTCGGCTCACTCAGTCTCTTACCAGTCCCTCCTGCACTGGAAATGCCGCGTCTCGGCCCCAGTGGGGCACAGGGGTGAGTGCCCGCTGCTCTTCTGGGTTTTCAGCCCAGAGCAGGGCTGAGCAGTTCCAAGAAAAGCCACACTCCAGGGAACGTCTCTGCCTCAGCTAGCTAAAAATACCAATTGAAAAGTAAACGAGAGTTCTCCCCTGCTGTCCGTACTGCAGACAACATAGTCTGTGACAAGAGAGAGAACTGAAGCTCTTATCTCTATGTTTTGAGTACAGCCGTGAAAAAATTCCACCTCTTTTTCTTCTCTCTCTCTTTGCTCTTGGATCTAGTTTTAAAGGCACAAAACTTATTTCTGGTCTAAACAGAAGAATGAGGATACCATATGCATCATAAAGTCACCACAGGACACACAACCAGTCGTTTCTTAAAGACTCCCAGGGATGGTGGCTCTCCTACCTCTCTGGACAGCCTGTTCCAATGTTTAACCAACCTCTGAGTGAAGAAATTCTTTCTGAACCTCCCCTGGTGCAGCTTGAGGCCATTTCCTCTTGTCATGTCACTGGTTGACTGCAAGAAGAGGCCAACCATCATCTTGTTACAACCATTTTTCAAATAGTTGGAGAGCGATAAGGTTTATCCTACACCTCCTCTTCCCCAGAATAAACAATCCTAGCTACCTAAACTGTTCCTTATAGGATTTGTGTTTCAAATCCCTAATCAGCTTCATTTGCTTCTTTGGACACATTCCAGGACCTCCATGTCTTCCTTGAATTGAGAAGCCCAGAACTGAATACAGGACTTAGCAGTGCTGAGTACAGGGGACAGTCTGTTCCCTAGCTCTGGACACACTATTTTTGATACAAGCCAGGATTCTGTTGACCGTCTTGGCCAGCTGGGCACGTGCTGGCTCAAGTTCAGCTGGCTGTCAAACAGCACCCACAGTTCCTTTCCTGCTGGGCAGTTTTCTAGCCACTCTGTCCCCAACCTGTAGCTCTGTATGGGGTTACTGTGACACAAGTGCAGGCCTCAGCACTTTGCCCTGTTGAACCTCATACAATTGGCCTCACCCATCAATCCAGCCTGTCCAGATCCCTTTGCACACCTTTTTAGCAGATCAATACTCCCACCCAAGTTAGTGTTATCTGTGTGTTTACTGAGGGTGTACTTGATGCTATTGTCCAGATCATTGATAAAGGTGTTTAACAGGACTGGCTCCAATACTGAGCCTTGGGGAACCCAACTAATTACTGATTGCCAACTGGATCTAACACCATATACCACCACTCTCTGGGACCAGCCAGTTTTTAAGCCAGTGTAGAGGACACCTGTCCAAGCCATGGCTGCGAGCTTCTCCTGTTCTCCATTTTTTTTCTAGTTCTTGAATTAGTAATCTGTCTAGGTGTAATAGATACAGCAGAGTAAGGACATATCAGACTTTAGTACTCATATAATTTTACATAAAAATTCATTTTTTATGTTCTATAAAATTGTTTACATTTGTGTTGCACAGCAAATATTTCAGCAGGAAATAGCGGACAGAAATAAAGGACCTCTGCTTAAGGGGCATCAAACTAATGTGTATTTTGTGGCATCTATTTGCTAAAGAGAAATGGTCTAGATTTATCCTCATTTCATAAAGGACTCAGCAGTAGAAGATGAATGAAAGATTTCAGGAAGTCATGATGGAAACAGAATACCTGATAAGTAACGTGAGTAACGAATATTGAACCCAAAGAAAAAGATAAAAATTCTTATTTTGGTCTAATCAATGCATAGGTCCATTCAGATTTGATTTTTGCACTATATCTATATATATATCTCACTATAATCTCATTAAGCTCTTCAGATTTCCATTTATATAAATTAAAATTTGCTTTCTGAAGATATGAACTCCTACTGACTTCAATGTATATAATACTGTTTCTTTGAGGATCTGAGGCAAAGCATGGAACTACCTGTAGCTTGACATGGGGTAGTGAGGCATAGAGTTCTTCCAGACAGCTGTTTCTCTGTATAGCTAAATACAAAAAGAAAAATTAGAATGGTATTTTGTAAGCTTAAAAAACTGTTTAGATTATCTCTATAAAACTTGAAAATTTATTTATATTTTTTGTCTGTAGTCCATACATTTGATGTATCATATGATTTCTAGAAAGCCAAGGTACTGGTGTAGTAGATCAATAATTTTATGTTAGCATAAAGGAACCCAGTTAGGCCCGGATTCATCCTACCAGTTTTAGCCATCAAAGCACCTAACTCAGTTTTTCTATAGTCATCAGAGATACTATGAATCATCAGATGGTTTTGAACAGTGATTAGAATATTAAGCTACTCCAATTATAAGCAGGTTGACTTGCTCTTTGAAGATCTTGCCGCCCCCCCCCCNTTAGGAAAATACCTAAGAATCAGCTGATATCTTAACTGAGCATCTAAAAATCAGAACAAATAACTACTGTATGTTTAACTGTGGTAAAAGAAGTAAGTGGAGACTGCATGCAATGTCCAGGAGTCCTCTGTTTTCTGCTGCAGTTTATACAATAAACGGTTCTTAGATTCTTCTAAGCACAAAGCACAGCATTTTCATGTCAAGGGACCTACACATAAAGGCATACATTTAAAAGACATGCCAACTGTCTTCCATGACAGACATCATAAGAGCTGGTTTTGCTGTTCACCCCAGGTACCCATTTACTTGTCTTGGCTGAAGTGAAATCAGGCCAGTGCTTTTCGTCTTCACAATTTATTTTTATATGTGTGTGACCAGCCTGACGATTCTGACATTAGAGTCTTTGCCAACTCCCATGCAGGGCATAATCCTCCTCCTTAATTGGAGCTGTTCAGTGCGACCAGCAGAGTAAGAAACTGTTGCCACTACAATATCACCTGCTGGCTGAAGAGGCATTTCAGGCAGCCCCAGGGAGCTGGGATCTAGCCTGTTTCACTTACTAAATCTTTACTCCTGCAGTAAACGATTATCTTGTCATGTACTCAGAGAGTCTACTGAAGACCATCAGAAGAAAATTTTGTCTCTCTCAGACTTTTACGTCTCAGATAGAATGGTGCAGAACGAATACTTTTAATGTAAAAGAAAAAGAATTTCTTTCTACATTAACTTTGGTAAAATTATTAGGTAGTAGATCAGTTACTAAGTTGTTCCTGTTATGTAGTCAAGCTTACAGGATACATTGTAGAGAGTTTACACTGAGCCTAACTGAAATAAAAACAGCAGAAAAATTATTTCATTTTGATCAAAAACAAAACCAAAACCTGGAAATAAATAATGCCGCATTATGTTTAAGTATGAAGGGATAAAGATATGTAAATAGATTTACACATATGGCAAGGAGAAACAGACATAAAATTGTTAAAAATTTAAGCCAACATGTATCAAAACCATTTTTTCATCTTCAGAAGACGGGTGTAAAAAACCTGCATGCATGTGTAGTGGAGAATTTCAAGAATCAAGAGCAAAGTTCTGCTGAGGAAAAGATCTGCATAATGATCTCATTAATAACAATCTCATTGGTTAAAACTCTTCTTTCCTATCCTGTCTAGCCTTGACCTGCATATATTATACAGGTTTTAAACAGCTGGTTTAGCTGTTTTGCTGAATAGATCAGCCTGCAGCACAGCTTGAGCACATGACCTTAAAATGCTTTTTCCGAACAGCATCAGTTTGCCAGAGAGACTGCCAATACTAAAAAAAAAAAAAAAAAGCAAACAACCCACACAATAATAGAACTTTTTTTCCATTTCAGTGGGAATCTTTTTTTGTTGTTGCTGTTTCCAGAGCTGAAGTGAACCTGATGTGTAAAGCAACTTTCTAAACAGAATAGGAAGTAAGGCAAGATGAAGATTTTCAGTTGTAGTGATAAAATGTAATGGTTTTGATTACCATTTCCTAGCTGAAGTTATGTGTTCTTGGCTTACTGTAGTATTTAAAGATCTTTCTTCTCAGCATCCCTTAGGAAAAACAGCTAAAGTTTCATAAATATTATTGTAGAATTTTTATGATCCATTTTAGTTATAATCCATATATAGAGGTAACCCCCTGGAAATGTTGGAGACTAAATAAGATTCCTACACCTATCTAACAATAAATCTAAAGAGAAATATCAGTATTCCATAATATTTCTGTGTTTTGTGTTTATTGAAGACTACCTTGGGTTGTACTCAGACAGGCATTTTAAAAGTACACTTTCACCAAGGATTCAGTAATCTTTTTCCTACTGCACTATATTGGACTAAATTATATTGGCTACCAATGTGACCCACTATCATGTGTTTTTCTTAGAATCTAGTACATCTAGTCTTAAATAAAGGTCTTGTTACCTGTAAAAGTGTGGCATGGAAAAGATTTGCCTTACCCCCAAAAAATTCACAGCCTGATATAAGAGATTGATACAAGATTTGCCAGTGTTTTAGCATCTGGTAGAATTAGAATGTAAAACTTGAAGAATGATGGACATTCCAAATGTTTAAGTTTCTGCTATAAATATAGTCCAGGTTTCTGCCAAAAATTATGGCTAGAAATTGATCATTTCATTTCCAAAAAAAACATCAGTGCTGGCTTACAATTCTCACATACTCACACTGCCTACTACTGATGGTTCCCTTATGAGCCTGAACTTGTGTCAAATTCCGGTTTACTGGAACCCAAAACAGAAGGGAGTCATCTGAGAACAGTGCAACTACTGTAACTACAGACATTCATAAGTGTCCTGTTTGGTAGGAAAAGTTGAGAAATTTTATTCATACTAGGCTTAACACTTCATTCTTCCCTACATCCTCTCAGAGTGTAGCAATCTTCCAACTCGTAAAAGAGAAAGAGAAATTGTCTTCTATTTCCTTCTCTTTCTTATGGAATGTCAAGTTTTGTATGAAGGTGAAAAATGTCCTCTCTAGTTTCCAAAAATTTTTCCTGGGTCTTCAGAAGCATCTTGGGAAAAAAAATGCTTACATTTGCTGTGTAAATAGTTTAAACAAATATAAGTCTACTTCCCTTTAACTCTTTAATTCTTATGGCACATATGAATTGTCATATGCCAGCAAATAGCCTATACTTGATATAGAATGAATGACGTCAAAACAACATTTTAATTTTTGGATGACATGCCTATTTATGTGAATTTACTTTTACATACATCTGATAAGCTCTTCCCCATATTCAACTGATGCCCAGGAAGTTCCACTCAAACTTGAGGAAGAACTTCTTTACTGTGCAGGTGACTGAGCACAGGAACAGATTACCCAGAGATGTTGTGGAGTCTCCCTCTCTGGAGACTCCAGAACCATTCAAGAACCATCTGAACACAGTCCTGTTCCATGTGCTCTGGGATGACCTCGCTTGAGCAGGGAGGTTGGACCAGATAACCCACTGTGATCTCTTCCAACCCAACCCATTCTGTGATTCTGTGTACTACACATAATTTCTTAGTGTTCTGATCAAGATCTTTAGCATCTAGATCTGTATGTAAATTTTGGGAACATAAAAAATCTAAAGAAGAGTTCTAAAACAAGTACTCAGGCTTACTTCAAACTCAGTTTTAGTTTGAATCCGGAATTCTAATATGTATTATTTCACTTCATAACCTCTTTCATCTGCCCTCACTTTTTAAGATAGATAAATATCTTGATTTTCTGAATTTTACACTTCAGTCCTGGAATCACTTGCAAAAACCCAATAGTTTAGTAGGATCTCTGGATGCCTAAAGTAGTCTAAGTTGGAGGTTTCTCAGAGTTTAAAGTGAAAAAAATTGAAAAATCTCCAAGTGCAGACATTTCAGAACATCTTAGTGAAACCTGCTCTAATACCTGATATTCTCTTTAGGATTTTTTTGGTTTTAATTATATCTGGAAGAAATGTGTCTTACTTCACCTTTGACCATAGCATACTATATTAGACTGTGTTGATAGCCTTCCTAAGCTAAGGTAGGTACCAATCCACTACTTTCCTTTCATAGAGATCTACCAAGTTGGTCAGGCATGATTTTCCATTTCCAGAATGGCTGTCTCCAAACACTTGCTTGTGCTTCAGGTGATTGGAAATGGCTTTGTCTGGAATTTGGTCCATTTTACACCATAATCTTCTAGAGGAGTGAGGTGAGACTAAACATCCTGCACTTTTCTGGACCATCTCTCTTGTCCTTCTTAAAGGGTGCAGTGCGATTCCTCTTTCTGGTTAGGCTGTCTGTAGTAGTAGCAAATGCTTAACACAACACTTCCTGGGGTTGGCCACCCCAACCAGTGAAGCATGTCACCAAAGCACAGCACTGAATGGAACTTGCATACAGCCTCAAACACCACCTCCATCTTCCCTGTACTTCACAGATTTCTGTATCTTCACCAATTTCTTCACTGACTTTCTAGTTCTTGTCTCCATCTCACAGCTGCTGGCACTCCATGGGTTCTAGCTCAGTAGGAAGCCAGACAGAAACCTGCTTTGGACCTATACCTCCCCTGCACAAGATTTTCCTTGGCAGGAAATTTATTCCATTGATTTTTTTAGCTCTTGGACATAGAGCTATGACCTGGAGAACACCATTCTGGAGGTCCATTATGCCTTCTATGCTGAGTTCTAAATCAATCTTAATTGGTTTGTCAATTAGGTCTTTGTTTTCCCACATCTGAAGAGATCTAGAGACCTGGAAGGACTCTGACAAAGTTCACTATGGGATCTATCTGGAAAGGTTTCTCAGAGAGCACCTGACACACTCAGCTTGACGAAACTGCGTAAATATCATGGTTACCAATCAACTTCAGAAGCTAGCTTGGAAGAAAGGATGAGACCTGCAGGTCCAGTCCAGTGTGTCAAAACTGCTAGCCTTCTGCTGGAGGACTATTGCATTTGCTCCTAGACTTAGTTACCTTACCCAAGAGTGTAGGAAAGGACCTTCATCAGCTTGAGAGCTCAAGCTTCTATCAACCATGAAGTCAGGGGCCTCTTAATGATAGACAATTTTTGCATTTAGGCTGGTGACTATTAGCCAGAGCTACAATTTGAAGTGAACAGTTGTACAGTTAGACCTTCAGCTCTTGCTTACAGAACTGACATGATTTTACCATCCATGATTTTCTAAAGTCAGTTGTTCAGCAGACCATGCTGAATCAGCTGTCACAGCCCAGCTTCATGGAGATCTAGTTCTGTTTGTGATAGCAGTTTAACTCTCTGATACATTAGCATGGAATCATACGCAGTCTAATCAGCTGAGTCAATACAGTATGTAATGTAGCCATATAGTTTCCGGTCTCAAAGCTCACTAGTTCAGGTTTAAAATGTAGTTTCATGTGTGTTTGCTGTGCATCTCAAGAATAAGCAGATAGGGTATGGATAGTGTCTTCCTTTTTTTCAGTTAATGGACATAGAAGCTTCTCAAACCATAGAAGTTTGTCAACAACCAGGACAAAACCTCCTAAAATACACAGATCACAGACAAAAGGAATTCAAAAGTGGAGCTGAAAATTATTTCCGCTCGACCAGATGCGTTTATTTCTTCTTCATGCTAATTATCATGGTAGAGTATCATGTTGAATACAGATGCATTTTAGCAACTATCAAATCCTAAGAGTGGCTAGCTTAAGCTGTCGTGCTGGTTTGCATTCCAATATTAAAAACCATTTCATATATTCCACAAGCATTCTTCCTATGTGATAATGTTTGTTTTCTGAAAGTATGGAGAAAATATTTGCTCTTAAACTGAGTTATCCTTCGCAGTGTTGGCAGATTCGGCAAATTATTTAAAAAACTATCAAAGCTATATTTTTTTCATGTTGGAAAGCTGCAGAAACAAGGACAAGGCTTTCCTTCAAAAACAAGAACAAAATAAGGTATTTGGTATCACTGAGAAACACTCAGAAATGTGTACTCCTCTACCGCTGTTTTCATATTTTCTTCACAGGAACATTTTATGTTTAACAGCCCTATTTTCCTGAATTGCTTTCATTTGGTGTTAAGTGTGTTGTTTCCTGGTGTCTTAGGATGTGGGCCTGGTTTCTCTTGAGTTCAAAGGCATAGTTTGTGTTACTCTTTTTGTACACAGCCATTTGCTGTAAAAACTAAGCTGCGGGAAAAGAGCAAACAAAGCAATCCCTACTAAAATATTTGGTGGTATGGTCTATCAATTCCTTTGGCAGGAAAATATCTTACGAACATACATTTTCAGTTTTTCTTTTGAAGAGATAGCAGGCTGAATTCTGGCTTAGGACATGGCAAGGTGCGTAGGAAGTGACTCAAATGAAGCCAATTGACTAAAAGAAAATCAAAACTACATTAGTGGAAAATTAAGCAAATCCACAGTATTGCTTTGAATTTTTATAGAGATTTTGCTGGAATACACTGGAGACAGTTTGCTTTAGACAAAGCTAAGTAGACCTGAACTGTGAAAGTGCTAACTGACTGCAGTATCTCAAAATTTACTTTTTTTTAAAAAAATCTTTTTCCATGGTGACTTAAAGGCTGAGTTATTATCACAGAGATTTTACTGATTCCTGCTTCCATTAATGTTTAGAACACACAGAACAATATAGGCTAGTTAATTATTTCTGAAAATAGCTGACACTTTGTAAAGATGGGCCCAGTAAAACTCAGAGATCTCAATTACTTTAAAAAGTATATTGGAAAGAATTCTTGTTTTCAGTATGGTGGATAAATAGAATATAAGCACAGTTAGTTCATCAAAGAGTACCAGATGAGTATCCATAAAATGGAAGGATTGTCAAAGAAAAATCATTAAAATTAAAAGCTCATGGAATATATCTTTAATAAAACACTAGTCTATCCGAGTCTTCAGGCTGCCTTTTAAACACAGTTTTATACAACATATCGGATTGCATGAATGGCCCATAATGGAAGACAACATAGGTCCTTACTTCCTGATCTCATGCCTCAGACAGCCACTACTGGGTCAAGAAATAAATGCATCACAGTGTGGTAAAAACTGAAAGAGGCTGTCTCATCTCTGCATCCTTTCCTGTTTGTTCTGCCTCTCCCAACCACACGTGTACCAGAATGAACATTCACAGAACTAGCAGAACATCCACAGAACTGCACAATAGCACATAGCAGAGAAATTAATCAAGTTTGATTTAGTCCAGATCAGTGCCCTCTGAATAAAAACGCCTAATTGTTGAACTGTAATTGATAGAAATATTTTACTTTCTGCAATGTTAAAAATGTTTGAAAGAAATTGTAGGTGGGTTATTTGGTTGGAAGATTCTAATTCCTTATAATATTAAAATATACTTATGGAAAAATTACTAATCATTTCCCATTCATTTTTTTTCTTTGACACATGGTCTTACCACAATTTCTGCTTGTGGAAATATAATTGTCCTAAGAGCTTAATTACTCTAGTCAGGTATATTTTATACTTAATTTATTTTCCAAAGAAGGAAGGAAGTGGACATAGAAGAGTATCCATTGAATACTGACTCTGCTTATGAGACTGGCAAAAACATATATTCTATTAAAGTCTTTATCAAGTAATTAGAACTGGACAGAACTTAAAAATCATACAGTTCCAACCTGCTTGCCATGGTCAGGGACACCTTCCACCAGACCGGTTTGCTCAAAGCCCCATCCAGCCCGGCCTTGAACATTGCCAGTGATGGGATAGCCACAACTTCTCTAGGCAACATGTTCCAGTGCCTCACCACCCTCACAGTAAAGAATTCCTTTCTAAAATCCAATCTAAACCTGCTCTATTTCAGTTTTAAGACATTCCCCCTTGTCCTATCACTCCATGCCCTTATAAAAATTCCCTTTTCGAGCTCTCTTGTAAACCCCTTTTAGGTACTGAGAAGTGCTGTAATGTCTCTCAAGACCCTTCTCTTCTCCAGGCTGAACAACCCCAACTGTCTCAGCCTGTCTTCACAGAAGAGGAGCTCCAGTCCTCTGATACCTTTTTAGCCTTCCTCTGGTCTGTCTCCAATAGGTTCTAATTAAAGCAGAATCTTAGTAACACATCTGTGTGTTCCAGTGTTTCTGTACACTTGTCATGAATACTTCTGTCTAAAACATTTACATTCATGAGTTTAGTTTATTTCAGTTCTCTAATTGAGATAATGTTCAAGGGCTGCACAAAATTCATTTCTGACATGTCAAATTAAGTGGAAATAAAAACTAGATCCAGAAAGACAGAAATATTAACCAACACAGAAGTTAATTGTGTATTCTAGTCATCGAGACACTAAAAGGGGCAGAAATACTTGTAGTGTTACTTAAATTTCAGGATGGGATGCCTTTTTCCAACGTGGGAATAATTTTTTTTCTGTGAAATCCTCACTGTTATACACTCTTTAATGTGATAACAATGGGGATTGACTGTTAGATTATTGATTTTCAGTATGTGCTGTTATACATTTCAAGTAAATGCATCCCGACCTAATTATCCAAGAATGGATTTTCTCCAAGTTTTTCAGGTTAGTTGATTAAGAATTAAAACAGAGTAGTTGGAACAAATCCCCATCTAGGGTATAATAGAACAAAATGTATTTTCCAAATTGACTAAAAAAAATGTCTTGAGAGTCTACAGCACCTTTCCTGAATAAAAGAGAGACTTTAATCATTTAGGGTAGGAAAAATATGACAAAAATTTCCAAACTTCAGCTCCCTCCAAGAAAGGCAGGGACAGTCATTGTCTTAATGCTTGTCAGATCCAAAAATCTGAGTAGACCTAGATGAACTTTGTGAGCCTTATAAATATATTTCAACAAGAAGCAATGCAAGTGATTTTTCAGGTTCTGTAATTGTGAACTGTTTGCAGCAATGCAATTTTTTGTTTATCTGCTCATGCCTTTAAATTACTGTATGGCAGTTCAATTCAAACACTCCTATCAATAAAATTTGATCAATAAAATCGCACCATGAGATAAGTCATCTTTATCACCTGATACCACTTATTTGCTTTCTGAGTAAATGAAATATCTAAAGGGAAGAAAAACTTGAGAACAATTTGGAAGGAAAAGGGAGCAGCTCTAAAGATAGGTTGAGATTTTAGTGCTTTTTTTCCCCTCTGTGTTTCCCCCCAAAATACATGCCTGTTTGACTTGTTTTCTATGTCCTTATTCAATTATAGAAATAGTTGTGGGGGCTTTTTAGCTGATGATTTTTTGTGGGTTTTTTTTGTTGTTGGTGGTTTTTTTTTTTTTTAATAATTTGATAAGATTTAGGGCTATCTACTTTTTTTTTCAAACAATAGCTTAAAAATCTCTGTGTAGTCCTTGTAGTGAAAGCTGAGGTCAATGACAAGACAATCAAAGACATGGACTGACTTGGTGTGAACAAAAATAGTAGCAGATAAAATTCAGAGGCTTCATAAAATACATTGTAGTAATGGCCAAAACGTATGCTTGTGATACTGCTCTGGGCCTGAAAGTGAATTTTAATATTTAAAATTGTTAAATCTTTCAGAAGAAGCATCTGAATGGAAAATTATTATTGATATTGTTTTAAGTAAGCATCTTAACCATTTTGTATTTCTTCTGAATTTCTTCATGGTTCTCCTTATATTATCATCAAAGTGCTTTGGACATTTTAACTAAATTTAACTAAATTCTGACAACAAGGTGAAATATTTATGAGACAAATTATGAAGATAACACAGTTTTATGAATGAAGACACCTGCATGAAAATAAGGTTAAGAATGTCCAAGAGTTTTAGGAATTCAATTTGATACAATAAAGATCTGAGGTTTGTGTTGTGTTTTGGTGTGGCATTGATTGTTTGTTTTCAGTGTTATTTTGTTTGTTTATATGGGTGTTTTTGCCCTCCAAAGGATGCAAATACAATCACCTTATAATCACATTTTATTTTAAAACATCTTTTTTTAAAGCTATTTTTAGCAGCAGCGGGCACATGTCAAATAACCTTCAATTTTCTGCTGAAGTACTTCTTAATTTAGAAGTTTGCTATTCTCTTCTAAGCTAACACACTTAAACATCATGTCTCATGGTTTCCAAAAGTGCACTAACCACAGCATAATTTGCTGTTTATAACTGATGCATTACTCTTTTCAAGAACTCCATATTTGCCAGCAAAAATTACTTCCAATGAACTCAGTTAATTACTAGTGAGGCCAAATCAAATTGCAGATGTTTCTGAGTGCAAGCACATGTCAAATTCAAACTAGAAAAGTAGAAATTTGGTAAAAAATATTTGCTTTCAAAGAAGAGAGGTGTTTTTTTTGCATCCCTTGTAGTAGATACGCATATACATCTAAGAATCACTTCATCAACTATCAACTGCCAACAGGAAGTAATTAGCATGAATGAGAAGCAATTCTACAAATCCCTTTACTGGACTTAGTAGCTTTTCCACACAAAAGAGCAGGTAATTTTTCAATATAACTCAACAACATTGTAGAACTAAAGTAAAATCGACATATCTTTAACTTCACTGGAATTGAATTACATTTTTCAGCCTCTCAGAGTATTATAGCATGCATTTACAAAATTTGAGACTTATGAGAAATAAGAAAGAATGTTTCTGCTTATTGCAGTTTTAAAATATTCAGTCTTTTTGAGGAAATTTGCAATGTGCACCATACAAACACTCCACAATACATTATTTTCTTGAGCCATTCTTCATGACTTTGTAAAATGCAGGCATTATAAAATCTACATTTGAAAAATACATATGAAAAATAAAGTAGCCATTTATTGCATTCCTGTCTTGATCATAGGAATGGTACTACAAGCTACATAATAAAGCAATAAAGAATACAGGATTCCTCAGAAATAAATAAAGCTTTGTCTCTATATGTAATTGTTACCTTCACTGATAAAATGTTGGTAATACTTAAAACTCTCTGACAATGTTGGTAGAATTAATTACTGATGTAAGATGAAAAATAATGTACACTGGCTAAAGATCATAATTTCTCTCTTAAAGGATGGAAATTAGATTGATCTGAATTTCTGAATGTAATCTTCAAAAGGAAAAAAAAAGATGCTTGTTAAAAGGGTTAGATTTGCATTTAACATTTAATTTCACAAGTACTACTCTTACAATATATTTAATTTTACCTTTTTTTATATAATAAATAACAGGATGCAACACAGCAATTTTCCTTTAAGAAATAATGTTTCTATCATGAAAAAGCCACATTCTTAAAATTGTATTTCATTTTAGATTTATCAGCATATGAAAACCAGCAGTTGTCTCTTACATGACAAAACACGACCAAATTTTTCAGCAAATTATTCTCCTGCAATCTTTCCAAAGACTCTTTGAACTACCTTGTTTACTTTGTTCTTCAGTGAGTGCCTAAAAGAAAATCATGTACTTTACTCAACAGATTTACTGCACAAGGAGGAGGGATGAAAACAGATTTATTAGCTGTCTCATTACAAAGTTTAAATCCCTTTGTTCCCTTCACCTTCTGTTTTATCTTAATTATACTCACTCACATGAAACCAAAACTACAAATTCATCCTTTGGGAGTGATCCTGTTTAAAAACTTGGTGGTGTTAAAGTTTTTCTACATCTTCTGTAGTTATTTGACAGATGGAGCTATACAGTCCAAAAACTGTGAAATGTCTTACGAAATGAAGACTGTATTAAAACCATGACAATATTTCTCTCACATTAAATATTAAGATGGAGGTACGAATTCTTGTAAGAAGATCATGGGTTCACATTATTAAATTCTTTAATATTCATGTGTTTATGTAGTGCATTGACTTTGGCTGGCCATCAGGCGAGGCTCTATCATGCCTTCTCCTCAACTGTGTGTGACAGTTCTGTTTCCATTTGACTGGCACTGACAGTGATACCTGCAGTAGTGAAAGTCACAGAGAGGTAATGGAGGCACAGTTGGCAGAGATTTCTGTTTTTCTTTCTCCTTTGGTGGGAGAATGCAGAGGTAATGGAAAACAGTTGAGAACTATAAGACTCTTGGCTGGAGTCCACACACCATAACCATGAAGAGCAGAAAGCAAGGAGGGTTGTCATTCTCTGCTGGCCAGCACTGGAGTCAGTCGGTGTGGGAACAAACTTTTGGGTTGATTCACTCTTACAGTGTATTGTAGCAAACTGCATTATCAATGCAATTTGAAATGTTGGAGAAACTATCTATAACACTGAAAGAATGTTTAATGTAAAGAATATAATTAATATATTTCAAATAATTTTTAAAAATTCTAGTTTATATATGGCTATAAAGCCCTTGTTTTGTGTGTTCAGAAGAGGAGATGTGAGACAGCAGAGAACTTTTCAGCTGCTTGTTTTGAGTTTTGTCAGCATAAGATATTTCTTTCCCTGTTTTCTGAATATTAAGAAAGGATCTTGCTCTGTATTTTGAGTCTTTATCATAGGTTAACAGAGACCAAATGGTGAAACTGAGATAATAACATCAAAAGGGAATCACAGTGCATGTAATACCAGAGAAGGGAGTGAGTGGAGAAAGACAAAATGGCACCAGGGCAACAGTGCAAATGACAGCGTAGAAGAGAAAAAGCATGACTAAACACAGGACCCTGGGGAGCCTTCAAAGAAGCATGCATTTTGAGGAAACAGATTTAAAGAATGAAAACTATTAAATTTGAAGAAACAGAAATGCACAACAGAAGGATTGAAACAATAGTACAGCTTCAAGAGGAAAACCAGAAAGAAGGAAATTTGGAAGAGGTAAACAAAGTGTGGGAGAAGAGCTGCTGTTCTGGTCATTTGTTTATGCAAAGTATATGGAAGTTATGCTTCTGAAAGTCTCCCATTTATATTTCTGGCCTACAGTAAAACTACTCTCAAAAATCCAGTCTCAGTTATTTTCACCTTCTTGCTCTGCCATTCTCATTACTCACTCAATGAGAGCCACACTGTAAAAAAAAATAACTGAAGTCATCAGCTTCACAGCATTTTATATTGATCCACAAATACCAGTGTCATGAGCAGTTTTTGCCAGGATAAAAAAATCAGCAGAAATTGGAAAGGAAGGTGACTACCTGGGGATACTACTGCTGAAAAATGACTTTGAACAGAGAAAATGTGCTCTACCTGTAAATAAAACATGGATAAAGTTTAGATAACGAATTTTCAATTCTTATTGTGTATTTTTTTTTCTTTTCAAAATTTGAGCATCAACAATGCAACAAAATCACACTTAAAAAAATTGAAAAATTTAATGAATAATAACTAAATATTTTATTATTTCCATTCAGAATTTGAGTAAAAGATAAAATGTTAGTATATACCACTATGTTTTGAGACAATAAATTCTGTAACTAAGTATTATTGTGGTAGCAATTTCTGCAGGAAAAAATGTCATTATTTTCCTTAATGAAATGAGAACATGAATATGTAGAGTCAGTAAGAGAGTAATATTTAATTTTTGCACAAAATTCAGTTGCAGTATTGCTGATTGGTGTTTTCTATGTAGCAGCAGACACATACTTGCTGCTCAAGATGCTTAACCTAAACTGTATTTTTCAATAAAGTTTAAAGTAACACAGTCCTTTAATTGATGCCACTCTGGAGATGAATTCAGCCATTTTCAGCTGTTTCACACATATCTTGAAAAGTTTGCAAACCACTGCAAACTGGTTAGGTTATTTTCAGAATATGTTTTTCATGAGTTTTCTAAATAACATATTTTACAGGTATCCTTTGTTTGATATTTGACATTCAGCATGCAGATCTTTCAATGGAAACAACATACTTTGAATATTTCCTCTAAAAGGGACAGAACTAAGTTCTGCAAATCTTAAATAATTTGAGATTTTCTTGCTTAAATTTTGAAAATACTCAAATTTAAGGAGCCTTAATAAAGTGCAATGTTACTTTAATTTTTAATTTTATTTCCAGGTGTATAATATTATCATCATTTATACCTCCCTCATGTAATTTGATACAAACATCACAGATAAGATGCAATTGTTTTTCTCTCTTTGTAACCTTCTTGTTCTTGCCTATATCAAATATGGATGTTGAGTGGCTCTTTCCTGCTCTTTAGGAAGTAAGGACACCTAAAAAGTAGTTGCCATAAATGGCTCCAAGAGCAAGCCATTGGCATATTGGCATTTCTTCACATTGGTAAGACATTCTAAAAGAGACCATCAACAAAATGAGGACTACAGCTCTCAAGTGCTACTTAAATAATTTAAAAGTACAGAGGAAGTCATGTACCAAATACCTTCACTGGCTGATATCTGTATTATAATTAAAGATGGACTTGAGCTGTAAATTCCTGAATCTAATGCATTGTACAAAGCTTGTGAATTTTTGAAAGTTATTTTAATCTTATAATCTTATTTGTCAAAAACATACTGCTGAGTTGTGCATAAAACCCTGCAAAATCAAGTTCTTAATATTAAATGAACTTACAAAATTTTAAGTTAATTTGGGGTATGTAATGACCAAGTATTAAAAGACTAATTACATAGAAGTGCAAAGTGCTAATGTCTCTTTGGGTTTTTATCTCAGTGCTTTCTGTTATTTTTATCTATACTACAGTAATATCTGGATAGTTCTGTCTGCAATCTGTTGAAAGAGATACTATGTTAATTATAGCAATAGAAGACCTTTGTTCCATTGAATACCCAGAATTATAACAAAAGTTTAAAGTAAAAGAAAATGAGAAAATTATGGAGGAACTTATGCTTTAAGATCATTGGTTTCACTGGACATACAGATAGCCCTCTAGGTCAGTTACACTAAGTTAAGCCCTCGATTTGAGAACCAGACATAATTTAAAAAGTGCATTCTGTGTGTAGAATAGATCAGGGGGATGAAGGTCACTGAGAAAAGTAGGTTTTTTTCTACTTGGGACGTTATTTGATTGTGATTATGTGATTATGGTTATGGTAGATATGTTTAATAATAGTATGTCCTAGTAGATTAAGCAATTTGAGAACAAAAGGCAAAAGTTAGAAAGTTCACTTATTCACTGTGCTCTACTTCTTAGTCTTGTCACTCAGACATGTTTTCCCTTGATTTTCTCTCCAGACTCTACAATGTAAGCATTGTTGCCTCTTCCAACATAACAGAGTAAATATTCCCTTATGCTGTCCACTCCCAAAAAGATGGGCACCATTAAAAACAGTGGTTATTCATCAGCAGGAAAATGATAATGAAGATGCTAAGTTATACCATAAGCATTAACCTGACATCCTAAAGATGTGCAGATAAATGTTCAGTTTCAGGTGAATGCAGTCCATACCCACAAGGGCTTTAATGGAGATTATATGTTTATAGTCAGTACAGGTAACCTCTGGTTTTGACTACAATTTTTATCACAAGTGAATTAAAATTGTAGTAGAGTAGGTAATATTTTTAAAATAGTAAAAAAAAAAAAAAAAAGCGGTTTTTTTTTTAGTTTTTGGATAAGTATTTAAAATGAAGCCTGCAAAACAGTGGATGCTTCTGTTTTAATATTTTAGAAGGCTATTAGTACTAAATGAGATTATTAGAGGAAGAATTTTTATGTGAGACTGTCTGTTGAAAAGACATCCTTGCAATGATTTCAAATTACACCTTAGTTTTTCTCTTCACTTATAAACATTTCTGAGAACTGGATTAGACTATATCTGATATAGCTGCTTTGGTGATAGCTGTTATTTGAACACTATTCACCTAGAAGGGTTTTAATCTCAGTTCTGATATTATGTTAGAAAAGTTGCCAAGCAGTCACAGACTACACTCAACCAGGATTTTGGCATAGTCTCTGTGTTATTCTGCCTGTGTTACTATGTCATAATGAATACAAGTATTTGAATATTTGCTTCCAGTCTTGGAAATCCTACTTTAATATTCTTTAGTCACCATTTTAATCCAAAACCAGTTCTGGATTGGTTAAAATTATGTCAATTTCCATTTCCATGTAGATTATTTTAAAATTGAGATTTACTTAAAATTTCAAGACGGTAATAACATAAAACTTAAATTTTGACATTTGGTGCAAGTTTAGTTATTCAGCTCTTAAACACACACTTTTACCTGGAATGTTGCAGGCAGCTCTAATCCACAATTAGAATTTCCCTATACCTTCTCTATAATCAAGTAAAAAAGGATGAGCATTTCAGTCCTTTAATTAATATCAAGTATGTCTTCTTTAAACCTATTCAAATGAATTCATCTGTTTCCTGGACTGTGGGAATCCACATCTATGATCATATAAAATATTTGCTTACTTCATTTTCATCTGTTCTAATATAAAAAAAAATTTAAGTCCCACCTAGTATAGTTCTCAAATTCTTTGCTTACTTTTGGGTCATTAATCTGCTGTGTATTCATTGGTCATTATTAATATTCTTGTTCCCTGTTGTGTGAATTTGCATTTATCTGGATATATTTAAAAATATGCTGTTTTAATGCTATATATAGGCCTTTATCAGTGTCCTTCTTTAGCTACCCCTACTTCAAACTGAGAGTACCAGATGTTTTTATGAGAAATATGTGTGTTATCACCTGAGGCTCTTTTTTAGATGATAGGACCATATTGATGAGAATACACTTTATTACTTTATATTGATTGAATGCTGTATCAATGTACTGGGACTGGCTGGAATAGAGATAATTTTCTCCATAGAAGCCCGTTTGGTGATGGCTATTACATCTATGCTTATAAGACCACTGTTGCTAAACAGTGCTTGCACAGCATCAAGACCTATGCTATTCTCACTCTTGCCTCTTTACATGAATAGGCTGGGAGCAGACAAAAGATTTGGAGCCTCTACAGACAGGAAGACAGCTGATCTGAAATGGCTAAAGACATTCCATGCAATATGGTATCATTCTCAGCTATAGAACTAGGCAGGGTTGTAATTTTCCTAAAGTAGTCTGTGTTTGGGGATCAGCTGGAAACCAATCTGCTAACGGGAAGTGGTGACAGATGACCTTTTTAGTAATTTTTTAACTTTTTTTACCCTTCACTTATTAAATTTTATCTTCATCCAGAAGGGTTTCTTCCTTTTGCCCTTTTGATCCTCTCCACCATCCTCCGGGGCAAGAGAGAGCAAGTAGTTGGTGAGTGATGTGATCAACCCACTGCTATCAGTCATTCTATAAATGTGGTTCTGATCACTATCAGCCATCTTTAAAGTGCTAACATAATTTTAACTTTCTTCCTGTTCCTTGGAAATTCTGAAATATTACAAAACCTTTCAGATGAGCATTAAAATTCTGAGTAAATATTTAATTATCTGTTTTGGGTGGCAGGTGGCAATTAAAATCTCAGTCTGGATGGCTATCAATTATAAACAACTGTATATTCTCGACACATTTGTGAAGAAAGATTGTTTCTTTTTATGCATCACCTTTAACACTAAGCAGAAAAATACAATGGCTCAGACTTTGATTCCCTCTATGTCTGAAGCCATACTCCCATTTAAAAATTTCACTTGAATATGCAATACCAATTTGTTAAATCCAAATTTTTCCAAATATAATTTGGTCATTCAAATGACTATTTGAAATACAATATATAACAGTAATCACAGGAGCTATCAAAATTTTAACAATGTTATTGTGGAAATGCATTCTCCTTCAGAAAAACCTTTTCAATTATTCCAAAAGTTTTTCAGGCACTTACTGTTTGTCCTCTTTTCAGTGTGCTTATTTCTTGGCCACACACAATTTTGCATTCATTACAAGAAGAGGCATACCATGCACAGAATGATAAAGAAGTTTATAAAGAACATAATTCGGTGACTGATGGGCCCAAAGGGTTACCTGCCAAAATGCATTAACTATTGTAATGTGATGTAACAAACTGTGATGTGACTTGCTTTACATAATACAGTATGTTACTTAGGAATTAAATGAACAAATGAAAGAGTAAAACTAGAAAAAGTCTAGTAGGGAAAGAGTTGCAATTTTAATTTTTAGTTTTATAAAAGAAGATGAAATTATGTTCACTGTATAACAGATTGGTGTCAGGTGAAGTGTTTAGAAGTTCAAGATAATTGGTATTATGGGAACTTCAAGGGGACTGATCATCCTAATGTAGGGAAGGAGGACCGCCACCTTGTAGGAACTATGGCCAGAACACCAAATATCTGAAGTATTAATGCAACGTACCATGAAAATAAAAAAGAAGTGAACAATACACAAGACATCCACAATGTAATTAAAAAATCCTATACAGTGAAGTATTTAGAGACATTTATCCCTGCTCCCGGAATACAAAGTAGATAGTTAAATCTGTGAAGTAGAAGTTAAATCTGTTAAATTAGTGGGTCTAACTCTAGATGAAGGACACCTTTCTTATCATTTGATCAACCTTGACTAGAAAAAAAATTCAGACAGGTAACACTTTTCCAGGTATTGAATATAACAAAATTCTCTATTATATTAATACAGTTGACTGTAAAAGTAACTGTTAGAAACCGATCTCTGCTGTATTTAGACAAGAATACCAAACATCACTCATGTTCATCAGAATTGGACAAATGAAATATATGGGAAAAAAATAGATCAAAATACTCTGTGAAATCTTGGGCAGACTGATTTGCACTAATTTGTGTGCTTGGTTGTAAGACAAAGAACTCTGAAACTTGAAAAAATTAAATCTTAAAATCTTACACCTTTCTGCTTTCTATTGTGATTGTGATTGTTGTTATTATTATTTACATTGCAAGGGATTCTTCAGATGTTTTGGAAATCATGTAAAATTTAGGAATCGTCCATGAAAATTCATACATTTTCCATTAGTAACAAGAGTTTCTTCTATTAGTTCTGCTGATTTTTAAAATGTAACCTTATGCTGAGGATAGGATTTGTTTTGGCACTTAATCATGACAATGTACTATTTTGGACAATGAACTGCTTCCATGCTCATCAAAACACACTATTGAAACACATTTATGAATGATTTCTGAGATGCAAATAGCATTTGTCAACTTGAATCACATACATCAGTCTTATATTCTGACATAATTAAAAAATGCTTCAAACAACAACACAATGACCGTTAAAATTCAAAGAAAACCCCATAGATCATATGCTGTAGCATTTCTGATGTACCTTCTGACAATGATGTATACAGAATAAGGATTTTTTTAAAAATATGCAAAATATAATTAAAACACATCTTTGAACAGGAGATGTAAAGCAACATGACAACATGCAGTAGTCTTTCTGTGTATAAATGACTTTATGGCAGAGTGAATTGAAACATAAGTTTCACAAGCATTTTCAAAACATGCTTAAATTTATCAACATGATGTATCCCTTGCTGAGTGCATACTTTGTGTCTGGCCTTATGCTGGTGTGTATATGTATACACATATACACATATGTATGTATGTGTTTGTATTTAATAATGAACCCATTTCTGCTTATTTCTTTTAGTTGAAATTTAGATTATCCTTTAGAATTCTTAAATTAAGTACCCCAGTGCAGAGATGCTTCAGGATTCCTCCCAATGGTTTCCACATTCTAAACTAATAAAATTAATGATTTTAAATAAAAGAATTAAATGTATTTCTTGAATCGGCATCTCACATAGTCCAGAGGACTTCTCACCTCGTGAAGCATCTTTGTCACAGTGTGCTCTGAGTGAGCCAATACAGCCTTGCAAAGGAGCCACTAGCAGTTGCTTTCTGTATGATTGTCCACTTCTGAGAGCTGCCAAGCATGAGTGTGTCTACCCAGGGGAAAAGTTCAAAGAGGTAAGAACTGTTCTATTGCATTCTACTTCTTTCTTACTGCTTTGTGAATCTCAGCAGAGGAGAAACTCTCACGCCAATTAGGAACACTATAACTAAGTTATTTTAAAATACAATATTAATATAGATAAAAAGATAACACTCTAGAGATATTTGTGGGAAATGCAATTCTTGTGGAAATACTGCTACACTCATGATGCTCTGAGGGTTATAAGGGAGAAAATGATTGCCTAATGTACAAGGGAAATAGATAAATTCAGAGGGGACTGTGCAACACTGGCTGCAAGACATAGGCCAAATTATTATTATTATTATTATTATTATTATTATTACTCAAATTTATTTCCATTATTAAATGTTAAAATATAATAATTGAGTGAGAACTGTGAATACCTAATGTGCAGTTAATTCCAGAGAAATTTAAATAGCTGAGATGGCAATCCAGCCACATTGTATGGTTGGCCTTTACACTTTTGTTTCATGAAGTCTGCTGGTATCAGAAACAAGAAGAGATCACTAATTTTAAGGGATTGAAAATTCAAAAGATTGAGCTGATTAACATGTTTTTATAACAGCAACTGAGAAATGCTGACTTGTATTTGCTGAAGACAGAAAAGGAAGACATGCCTCCGCGGTTTCCTCATGAAGACGTGAGTATACCTTTGACTCATTTCAACTCTTTTTGAACTGGAGGAAGACGGGCTCCCTAGCAGCCATGGTGGGAGGTGCCAGAACACTTCTTGCTGAGCAGCAGCAGCAGCCAGGAGAATGGTAGAGTGATTTGGTAGTAAGGTTAAGACGAGATGTGAGCTCTGTCTAAGAGTTGATAGGGTCTCTGGGGTCATGGGAACTCTGGTCAGCCTTATAATCATGGGAAAGTGATGATGTTTCACAGGGCTCGCTCCCAAGTGCCAGCTGGAGTCCCAGAAGTAGCTCCATGAGGGATATGCCTCTGCCCAGGCCCAGAGCCATTGGGTCATGGGGCAATGATGGTAAGCAGCAGACACTGTAACATAAGAAGGAGAAAAGGAAAATTAAAAGATTCTTTGGACTGCACCTTGTAGAGGAAAGAAACTGGTGAAAACCATATTGCTTGCAAGAAAGAAACTTAGAGGCTGCACTCAAACAGTTCTTTGGGATGAATGACCCCAAAATTGGCATGAGGCTCCTCCTTCACATCTAGGCGTGCATTAACAAAGTGGGTCTGGGCTGCTAGGAACAGCTGAAAAGGAACAAATTTCCTCAGGGAAAATCAGAACTGCTTCAGGCTGATCCACCTGTCATCATGCACAGAAAACAATGGAAGACAGTGGACAGAGATATCCATCTGTAAACCAAACTATCTGTCTTAGAAGGTTTATTATGTGCCAGGAATTCAGGTGCAAAATGCTTGCAAAGGCATTTACCAAGATTTTTCCATTTTTTAAACTGATACTTTTTATTTTCTATGTGACATCAACAATTTTTTGACACCAAGGAAGACCCTGAGCACATCACAAGAGACTCTAGAATTCTGACAAAGCACCCCTTGACTGCCTCATGGTGTGATACAGAGAAGATGGATCCAAAGTTTTCTTAGAAATTCACACTGAAAGTTCATGAGGCAATGACTATGAGCTGGAACAAGGCAAATTCCAATCAGATATTAAAAATAACAATTCTAGCATAAGGCTGAACAAATATTTGGATGAGTTTCTCAATGAGTTTATGTAATCTTTACCCACAGAGATATTAACAGTTGGCTTTATATGATCCTGAACAATATTATCTGACTTTGAAATTCAGTGGAATTTCAAAGTTTTCCCTTGCTCTGAGCAGGGTATGGAGCAGGACCAGCGGATGCCTAGAGCTTCTTTTCAACCTAAACTTCTATGGCTTATGAGACAACAATTGAGACAGAGAACTTCAAATTTTTCAAGACAGATTTTTTTTTTTTTTTTTTTTAATGCTGAAGTAGCTTAGAACTGAATATAGCATCTGATAATCATACAATACTGATTATGCTCTTTAAGTGTTTAGGCAACTAACAGCTACTGCTATAAGCAGGAATTTCTAATCAATGCCCTCTGTTCTCATTAACCAGATTTAAGTTCTTCTCCTGTAAATTAGATGGCCAAAGCTCAGTTATCCCTTTCATCAGGTCAGAGAGCAAACTAGTCTGTTAGCTCACTGCTGATTTCTTCCAACTGTTATACTCTCAACCTAAATGACTTAATCTTAAGGCACTTGATTGTGCTTTACAAGGCACAAGGACTCATTGTGAGGAAAAACTGCATGTTTAAATTGGCAGTGAGAGAAGGACAAGGCATATAAAAAAGAAAGGAAGAAAGAAAGATAAAAGGGAAGAAAGAAAGAATGAAAGTTAGTTTCAAAGGCTAACAACATTCCTAATTCCACAGGCCTCATACATGGTCTTAGAGGTCAAAGATGCAGAAGGAGAAGCGAGAAGGAGTTACAGAATGAGATGAAGCAACATAATGTCCTCATGCCCACCCCATCCTACACACACTAAATGGTTTATTGTGTTCAGAAAATCAAGTAATGCCTTCACTGGAGGACGAAAACTCTCTAAGAAGCCAAAGTTTAGTGTCTATGGTAATACTAGCACAGTGGGGGTGATGAAAATCAATGCATTCACTGTTATTCTTAATAAGTAAAATCCATCAGATACTAAAGACCAAGTGTACTTCCAAAATTTGGGGTCTTGAGTACAGTCTTCTGAGCAATGAATTGGTTTGGTTTTAGTTTTTTGAGTTTTTTTTTTAAAAAAGCTTTTGCAATAACTTCTTAAGTGTTGCAAAGATTCAGTTAATAAATTGCAAAGAATTATTTTGCAGGAAAAAAATGAAAGAGCAATAAATTTATAGGATACAAAAGACAAAAGTAGTGTTTTAGATAATAATAGAAATTACTGGAGCACAGAAAATTGATGTTAGTCCAAAAATTAAGAAGATATTTTTTAAAAAATAAGTTTTGACTTACAGAAAAAAGTACTATTAAAGTTATTTAAATTCATCAGAGACAGGTGTTTGCAACTAGCAGAAAATCAACACTTCTTCAATTCTTCAAATACATCATGCATTTTATAATAATCTCAAAAGTATTTAAAATTGCATGCTTGTCTAGTCTATTTCTCTACAGAAATGAATGCCATGATAGCTAAGAAGCAACAATACTCAGAACACATTCACTGCCATTTGAGTTTGATGTCACAACATTCAGAAAATAGGTGAATTAGAGGCCTTGAATAATCTGAGAAAGGTGGCTTCTGCAATAGCATGATATGAAGCTGTATGCAAAAGGATTAATGTGATTTAACATTGCGAATGAGAGCAAATTGCTTTGGAGGGAGGTAATTTCATTAAAGTAAGACAGTTTAAAAGGTAAACAAGGGAATAAGAAGTCAGGAAAGTGACAGAAATGAAAGAACATCAGCAGGCTTATTGGCTTCAGATTGTTGACTTCATGGGGGAAAATTCCATTTTGTTTTTAAATGTGATCCATCTTTCTTTGATCAAATATGGACAG
>VXBQ01005801.1:39174-83911 GCA_013400175.1 Phainopepla nitens
TACACAGTTTCTTGCAGTGGGACACTGAGAAGGTATGACTTCTGAGAATGTTCACAGGCATATTGCCCAGTGTTTCCAGATCAGGAGATCCTTTCGAGACTTTGACCTAAGAGAATGTATCATTAATCTCTTCTTCTTTCTACTTTTTTCTTTCTTCTTTCTTCTTTCTCTTCTTCTTTTTTCCTCCAGAAAGCATTATGGTTTCTCTTAAGAAATAGAAATAAAGTTGTAAATTGAAGAATGAAAGCACAAAGGACAAACAAATGTCTAAAGGCTTTCATTCTTTGAATATGTTTCATGTGGATTATGTTCTATCCAATACTGTCTCCTAGAGTTCTTGTATTACAAAACAGCAATTCATCTAATTTGAGGATTTTTATGGATATAAGTAAGCAGTTGTTCTAAAAAGTGGCAGCTCTGCTATTTTTCTCCTTATTGAAGGAAATAGTCCAAGGTTTCCAAATATATACATTTTCCAAGCAGACTTTCAATCTGTATTTTGTGATGGCACAGCTCTAACACAGCATTTCTTTTCAATTTCTGCCCAGATAACATTAAAAAAAAAAAAAGTAGTTGTTAGACAAAGAGGAAATTTATCACTGTGAGACCTGTGAAGCTACTCTTGGAAAAACAGTTTTTATATTTTTCACTTTTACTGCAATATAAATTATAAATTGAGATCTTCTAAACAGTCTTCATCACATTTTAATTAGTTTAAATGCTCACTAGGTTATTTGCTGAGAGCCCCATTTACACTTCTTATTGCCTGTGGCATAGGCAAGGAAATGAGATTGCCTGGAAATTCTCTTTCCACTCTGCAAAGCTTTAACTGAGCTTAAAGGTTGTCTCTGTTACTGCCTGAAGCAAAATAACCAAGCATTCTGTGATTTTTCCAAGGATCTTTTATCTAGGAACCAGGATGAGCACTTCCACCCCAGTAAAAAACCCTAAACCTGACAGTTTATGAAGACAAGCAGTGGCATTAGTTCAGATCTAGACAAATCTGTACTTCAATATGAAATAAAATCTGCACATTAATGATGAAAAAAGGGGAATCTAATTTAGATACAGAAATACAGTAACGTATTTAAAAGGAGAGTTTAGATTTTAATTTTTTAATAAACAGACAATACTACTGATACTCTTCAGCATCAGCAATAGCAACAAGGAGTGGAGCAAGTAAGTTAGTTAGCTAGCAGAATAACACAGATAAAACTTGTTTTCACTACTTCTTTTGTGCAACTTTGCATGGTCAGAATTGGGATGAAAATTATTAGACACTCCCCCAAACTGAAAGGAACAAAAGAGGCTTTTTTATTTTATTTTAATCCTACCTGCATGAGAACAATGTTACAAAAGAAGCAAATGTCTAACAAGGACAATGGTTTCTCTATGAAAAGGAACAGATAAGAGTGGTAAAGCATGAATGTATCAAGTGCTACATAGCACAAAGAGAGCTTAGGCAATAGAAGTTTCATCTCAGAGAGTCAGAAAGGAAGAGATTTTATTCTTCTTGTCATTTTCACAGTATGACAGTTTGACCAATTCACTGTATTGCCAATGAAGTCAAATGTGAAGTCTTAAAAGATGACACAGAACTTTGCTTTTGTGCAAAATGTCCTGATGTAAAATTGAAGCTGGGAAAAAAACCCACACCACAAGAGACCAGAAGGGAACAGAAAAGAAATTTTGACATCCCAATAAATAAAACTTAGTGTACAATACAAATCTGAAGAAAGATTTAGAGTAACTCCTTTAAATATGGAAATATAGAAAAATACAGAAATATCAGCATGTTTTCAAGTGAATCTCATTCCTTACACTGAAATATGTACATTATAATTCCACATGTCAGGAGAATTTAAAATTATTAAGATATTCTTTTCCCTTTTAAATTTCTCTACCATAATCCTTTTCTTAAACAAATGTACTTCTCTGGAAACAGATTAAAAAAAAAAAAAAGGAAAAAAATACAAGATTATTGATATTTTATAATTTATAATACTTTTCATACATAAAATATCTGATCATCTTAATTCTAGTCAGATAACTGAATGACAAAAGAAAAGGTGAAGTAACATCAATAGTTTTGTGTGGAGTTAAAATGTGATGGTGAAATCAATAACACACTTGATCAAAAATTTAGTCACTGCATGTCCACGAGTGACTTACCTATATTCACATAAAGAGTGATCGATGGACAGATGAACACTCTACTGGGAAAAGTATTCCAGTCAAACCTGATCAGGTTTGTTATAGTCTCAGTGGTAAATTTAATAGCTCTTATAAAGTAGTTTGAATCAGAACACCAGTCTGTCTCACTTCTGTTTTAGTAGATTCTTGAGCTGGAATAACTTTTAAAAGATATCCCTCTCCTAATTCATGCTTTTTTCTAGGCATATTTACCTATAAAGTCTTGGTCTTGAGGAGATGGATGTCAGCAATTTGAAGTCCATATCAAACTAATTCTCTTAAAATAGTGCCATGGATATTTACATAAAGACTGTCTTGGTAATTAAGTAGAAAACATAACTTTCCATATTTTTATATATCTCTGAGACTCTTCAAGTATTTTACATGTAAGAAATGCAAAACATTTCTTAGTTTTAATTCAGCATATCAGGCATTTAAAAATTGTTCTCTGATTCTCACTCTCTGAAATGCATCTGATCTCCCTTTATTAGACTCCTGCTTTTAGACAAAAGACACCAGATTCTGATCTATAAGAAATTATTGCACTTCCATAATATTGGCAACTATGCAGATTTCTATTTTTCTATTTTGTTCTCTTAGGACTTTTTTTCTGGTGTGTTGTTGCTGAAGATTTCTACCTTAAAAGTAATTTTTCCTATCTCTAAAATATGATAATTTTGCATTTATAAAAATAACTTAATCCAGAAACTGTCTGCAGAAAGCAGGTGTCAGAGTAGTTCCTATGTTCTGAGAGGTGCTATGTCACAGATTACAGAGCAAATTGAACCTTTAAAGTAAATATCTAAACCAAATTTCCAAGTGGTGATTTCCCCCTGTTTTGAAATACTGCTGTTAATCCACAGGTTGTGTTCAAAAAGCGTGATTTATGTAATTGTCTAAAACTTTTCAATCTTGGTTTGGGTTACCAAAAGGAAAATAAAATCATGATGGTCTGGGGTATGTGTAGGCCTGTAGATTCCTTTTAGTTTTATGAAGTATCCTTTATGATAGAACCTTCAGTACAGATCAGGATCTGCACTTTGTACTAAGAATAAGTGATGTCTGGTAAAATGAATAGAGTCATCCATAGGTCATCAAAACAGAATATTCCTTTTCTGTTGAGAAAATGTGGCAAGTGTCATGAAAAGTACTGACTCTTAATGCCTCTGTGACAAACAGCCAGACTACCTCCAGGACTTCATACAAGAATGGATAGCAGGTATGTAGGGCAGGGTGACAGACTGCCTCCCATGGCAGCCCTTTTCAACAAAGAAGGCCATAAGAAACATGCAGTTTAGCTGGCAGAAGAAGGTCAGATGACTTTGTCTTATAAGAAGTGAAACTTACTGAAACTTAGACATCTTCACATGCAGAAGGCATTAAATACTATGCATAGCAACCTAACTACTTTGTAATAAGTGTAAACTGCATAAATTCCAAAGGCTTTGTTTAGCTTTGATTTCTCTTGAAAGTATTACAGTGTGAGTCAGAGCAACAAAAAATGGAGGTTGTGGATGCCTATTTATGAGCTGATTGATTTAAATGACTTGTTTGGAGTAGAGTTTTGACTAGTTGACCTCCAGAGGTCCCTTCCAGCCTAGATTTTTCTGCAATTCTGTAAAAAGTACAGAAGTATCTTACTGAATTGATATTAGACCAATAATTCTGAAGAAGTTTTGAGGGAAGAGCTTAATCCTAAAGAAGATTAACACCGAAGTAAGAATTTCATACTGTGATTTTCAAGTATCAGTATTCTGTAAGGGTCCAGAGTTATAGACAGTCTAGAATCTTTTAAAACCCAGAGGACTTGAACGGATATAGGTTTGGTGTGACAACCAAAGTAGAGACATTACACAAAAATGGATTTAGACAGAGGCTGAATGGCTGCAAATAGTTGAAGCTGCATTGATGACAGTTTTCCCATTGAGTTTGACTGTAATAGTTAGCTTTCTTCAAATATTGGATCCATCTTACCAAATTTAGCTATTTTTAGTCTGTGATGATTATGCAAATTTTCTGTGCAAATTTTTTCACTCTCTTTTAGAGTGAGAGGCATCTCAAGATGAGATGTAATCTCTTATAGAATGAATGGCTGACACATGGATTAACTCACCATTGCATGGCTTTGAGCAGCCCAGGACAGACATAGGAATATACAGGTACATGAGGAAATCTCCCCTTCATAACCAACAAATACTGTATGAAAAGAAAAGAACTTGTTTGAGAAAAAAGATTACAGAATGTTTGCAAAGTACTTATTGCAGAGCTGGATATTTGAAAGATGAGAAGGTCCTGGATATAAGTAAAGCTATGAAGACTTTTCATCAAATTAATCTGGTTAATCTTCAAACTAAGATTTATTTCCAAGTATCCTGGTTCCAGCCAGGAAAGGGTTAATTTTTGCAGTAACTAGAAGACGGCATATCTAGAACCTGGATGTTAGTCTGTAACACCTCTCATCATTGCCAGGGGCAGAGGGAAAGGAGTATCTTCCAACTAGGATAGCAAGGCTGCTCTGTGGTGTGCATTTTGCACGTGAATCACTGTTCATTTTATTTTCTTGAGGTTTCCAGTAGATTGTTCCTATATCAATTGCTCCCTTGATGTTTGCCTCCAATTGTCTTCTCCATCCCACTATAGGGAAGGAAGAGGAGGGGGGAGGGAGTGAGCAGCACATGGTTTGGAGAGTCTCAGTGGGAGTACTAAATTGAGGAATACCACTCCTAAACCATGACACAAAGATTATTTTCTATTATATTAGCCAAACTGGTTATGATGATTCTCTAATTCACAAATATAATTACCAACTTTTCTCAGGTACAAAGCTAGAAAAAAAAAAAAGAGTAATCTACTTTCAGAAGACCTAAAATTTATACAGCTTCTGAAACATGAAATTGATAATCCCACAAGCAAAATAACCAAAATAACTGGTCTGAAGAAATAGGTGACACAATGTACTGCTGCGAAGATGTAGTTCATTAGACTGCCTCCCTAAGCAATCAGAAAAGATGCAATTTTTTACAAGAATCAACAAAAGTCTATCAAGGATATTCATGCTGCAATGATGAGTCTGTTTGATTCAAAAAGAGTTCTTAGTACATCACCTCTCAATATTTAGCTTAGCTTTGAAGGAAGCATTTTATAAGTGAATAAAATAAACTAGTGTGGTCAAAGCTATTATATCTATGAGTCCTGGGCCAAAGAAACAGGATTAGAATTAAAAATGAAGAAGAAAACAATGGCCCAATCTACTGAATATTTTATATTCCTATATAGCAAAACAAAACAAAATAAAAATGTCAAACATTGAAATAGAGGGGGGAAAGTGCATAAGCAAGCTGAAATAAATTTTTACTACTAATATTGCGTCTGAAGAATAAACTAGAATGGTGGTATAAAGATATCCAAAATTCTCTATCAGAAACATTGGTGAAGAAAAAGAAATAGGAGTATTGCGTCAGAATTGTATATTTGCCCTGAAATCAAGGGAGAAATGAAAAACAATAAGCAGATGTTTGGAAAGGGGTAGGCAAATCCTTGTCTACAGTGCCTTTACTGTCTACACCAGTGTAAAGCTGATGAACTGTTCACAAAGAGTAGTTTTCTCTCTCTGGGCAAGATAGATTATTTCCAAGTGTGAAAATTTATAGCTACATATAGTAATTTCAAAATTATTATGGATTCATATGATTTAAAAACTATAATGCTGTACCAAAAAAAATGGTTCCAGAAGTGCCAGAACATTCTAAAATTGTGTTTATCTCATTTCAAATAAATATTGATATATTAGAGATAACTATGTATGTTTGTATTCCTTATATTATTTTCCAGAAAATTATTCACCATACCAAATGAAACAATATTTAATTAGAATATCAACATTTACTTCCACAACAATATATTAGAACTTCAGCACTATGCAATAATTTCTGGAAATCAACATGATAATATATTTCTACCTAAAAAATCCTCTCACATTATTAGTATTAGATGGAAGTGCGCAAACCAGATTTCCCTGACTATTTTTCAATTAGTTTAATTGATTAATAGATTTATGAGACACAGCAAAAAATCCTTTATTTATGTTTTTGGTCATACCTTTTTGCATATATTACATTATGTAAAAAATATGCTTGAAAGTCAGTACTGGGATGCAAAGTCATATATTTGTTGCTTCTTTTCAATGATATATATTAATAAGAATACCCTTTCCTGAAATATTCTGTCCCCTACAGCCCACAGCAAGAAGGACTCTCGTGGCTTTCTGGGTATTATTAATTTTTTATCAAAATGCAGTAAATCTCAATGCAGGAATTAAGAGACATTTTTTTGTTCTCATTCCAGATACTAATCCGCATGTGCAGAGGCAGCTGATTTGATCTTAGTAAATCCTTGTTACCAGCACTCTATGTATATATATGTATAGACAAATATAAAATATTTTAAATAACATCATATTACTTATACTAGTGTTTCTTTGGAATTTTCTTGGAACATATGAATTATAGTGATCACTCTGATTTAGTGGTCTGTGCATCTCTGGAAGGAAAGAAAAGAGGAGTGACTAAATTTGCAACACCAGTTGCAAATTTCTCTATTCTTCTGAATTTATCAGCATCAACCTAGATTGAAGATATCCAATTTCATGTTAATTCATTGGTAAAATATTTGCTCTCAGAGAAAATAAAATATCCTGTAGCTTTTAATCAAATTGTTCTCAATACTGGTGGCAAAGACTGTCTTGATGTATTGTGTTTTTCCCATTTCATATTTTCACAAAATTTAAGATGAAAACTGTGTTTAATTGCTGAGCTTAAATCAGAAATAATTAAAATAACTGTTTTTTGGTTGGACAGAAAGGAGGAACAAGATATCTCTGAAACCATATGGCATGTCCTATGTTCTAAATAAGATACTTACTTGGATTTAAGAACTCAACTCCTTTCATGCTCAGAAATGCAAAAATACTATTGGACAAAGGCCCTGCATGATTGCAATCCGTGAGTCATCAGACATGAGCTATGGCACTAGCAAAGTGTAATAAACTTGGGAAAGTCTCAGAGATAGGAGGAAATGAGATCAGAAATCTTAGAAGTTTTAGAGATCTGATCTGGTAATAAAAGTATTGCATATGCTCAGAATAGCACATATTTACTCTCTTCTGTGCCTCTACTTCTTTCAGGAAGAAATTGAACTAATAGCTTCATATTTAAACAGTTAAGACTTAAGACTCCTCTAATAATTCTGGTATAGCTGATGTATATAATTTCTTGTACCTTAGAATGACTAGTGAGTAATAATTTTAGTAACAACTCTGAAGTTAGATATGCACTTTTAAAGTAGAGTACAAGACTTTCATTTGTCATTCCTCATACTGAGTTTTGAATATTTTATGGCTACACTCAGGAACTGGATGGCTGCTTTAGCATGAATAATTAAAACTCATTTTAAAATAACTGTCTTTGGGGAATGGGTGCCTCAGTGAACTAAACAATTCCTATTCTCAGCATTATTTCCCTGTAATTTCCTGAACTGATTTGGAGTACATTATTATATATTTCAGGAAAGAAATATATGTCAAGGTATCATGAAGGGAAATAAAAATCCTAATACTTTAAGACTGCCACTAGGAATTTAGATGACTAAGCAGAAAAAAAAAAACAAACCCTCTTTCCACTAGAGCTAGCTCCTTAAATGTTCATCACGTCTGAGTGTAGTTTTAATCCCTCCTTTAAAAAGCTTGTCTGGTCTAGACAGACAATAAATCACTGCATTCTAGAGTTTGCCGGAGACTTTTTGGGAGATGATTTTCCTAATAAGGAAAATCTAAAAAGGTTGAAGGACTGGAAGGGTTTTGTGGAAACATGCCAATCTCAAATAAAGTTCAGAGTGATGAAAGAGAGCTTTTTTCCCAATTCTAATTGATTATTTGATATTACAAGCCAGAAAGAAAAAGTCTAATTCAGAATGAATTTTTACCAGTACAAATTAATTATATATTTTATTTTTAATTCTATTTGGAAATGATAGATGTTTACTGGTATAATAGCAGTTACTATGCAAAGAAAACACCTAGTCTTAATACTTTTTTTCTGTAGCATTTCCTAGATGGCTTGAGCAAGCATTTTTCTAAAGAATATAAGCTAGCAGCTCAGGAAAAGCTGTGATGGATTTCAATTCACTTCAGAGACGGTTTTCTATTGCTTGAACAAATATTGAAAATGAAGACAGTATTCTGTGACAAATATATACACCACTATACATAGAGAATATAAATGACATAAAATTTCTAAGCACATATTTTGCATGGCCTTACAATGAGACCCATGGCAAAACATGTCTGACTTAAATTTAGTTCTGGCATATATAAATATGACACACTAGAAAGAGGGTCAGAAAATGAACAGATGTGGAAAAGTAATTTTTTATGTTCAAATCACAAGAACATTCCAAGTTTTCCAGGGATTTATTGCAAATTGCATTTGTATATCATGGGTCAGATTCTCTGAACATGCTCCAAAAAAAAAAAAAAATTCTAATTGCATGAAATGTGACGATACTGCAAGATTTCATGCTAGTGACAGACTCGGCAATTTTTTATCTTTGCTGCAGAACGATTATTTTAACCGTGATGGAAGAAAGAAAAAGACACAGAGACAAAGAAAAATGTGGGTTTGGAAAAAACTTATATGTCTGGCCAGAAACCCCATTGTATAAGGAGAAGCCATAAATCTTTTTCTTTATTTTTCTTTCTATCACGTCAATCCCAGTAACAGTGAAATCCCCAAAACCTTGAGCATACGCAACCAAGCAAAACATTGGATGTATCCATATACTCATTTTTGACATTAAGGAGTATTTTAGAATGCTGTAGGTAGAAATAGGAGTTCTGGGTTTTATTTTTGTTCATGGTGTTTTGGATGTCCTCTTTTCCAATTTCATATTTCAGTGAAGGTCAGGGGCTTTCGCAATATTTTTCCCTGAAAAATTATGCATGATTTGATCTTAGCCATATTTTTAACTTGCATGTGATGAAAAGCAGACCAAGCCAAATAAAGAGATGTTGGCTGCATCATTTGGGGTTTTAGTTAAGATATGAAATGAAAAAGAATACTTAGGAAATCAAACAAACAACTATTAAGTTTAAGTATTTGAAACATGTTTGCTTAAACCACGACAACTGATTCAAGTTTTACAGAACTGTGGAGGAAATAAAGGTGTGCATCTCTCTTGCTTTTACTTTGACTGTAGTATTCAGATAATGAAATTAATCGTCAGGTAAGAAGTCCATATATAGGATCATGCAACAGGATACAAATTATTATAATTTCATTACACTTACCACAGGAAGTGGATGAGGAATAGATGATGTAATTATAGATAATATATGGGAATAGTTAATAGATAATTTATTTAAAAGCTAGACTAATAGATCTAATTGTCACTTTGTAGATATCCAAGGTACTTTCATAATTCCAAGTTATATCAAATGCCACTAAGCATATCTTTATCATACAAGCATTTATTGTGGAATGGTGTATATTTATAATTAGGTTGAATTCTTAATCTAATCCTAATTTTTTTAATCTCACATTGTTATGAAAAACTGGCAATATAACTGTTATCTTTCTGTTTGCCTTCATGTCTAATCACTTCATAAATAGATTAACAAGACAAAAAATTGTGGTTGTTTGTGATTCTATTGTTGTGACTCCATCACTGGAATTGTAAAAATCTTTTAAAAATAGTCTAAATTTTCAAAATTTTATGACAAATTCCTAATATGTGCAATTTCAAGTAAGGAAACTGAAATTACCTTCTGGTTGGTTGGTTGGTTGGTCAGTTGGTTGGTTGGTTGGTCAGTTGGTTGGTTGGTTGGTCAGTTGGTTGGTTGGTTGGTCAGTTGGTTGGTTGGTTGGTCAGTTGGTTGGTTGGTTGGTCAGTTGGTTGGTTGTTTTTTGGAGTTTTTTTTGGGGATTTTTTGGGGTCTTTGTTTGTTTGTCTGTTTGTTTTGGGGGTTTTTTGGGGGAGTTTTCTTTGTCTTTTTTTTGGTCATAAATGTATTGCTGTTTGTTTTACTTTTCTAACATGTCAAGCCATAGAATTATAGGAAAGTAGTATGTCTATTGTTGTATCTATGTCTAATATATCTCACTTTTAGAAAGGTCATTTTTGGTGCATAGAGAGGATTTATGGAACACAATAGTTACACAAGTGACAACGTATTAAAAAAAACAAACTCAAGAAGATTTAACTGTGTTTATAAAACTGCTATAGATTAATGGATGAACTGGAGCATAAAAAACTTACGAAAAAAATTTTTGAAACTTCCTGTCTTTCCCCTTGAATATATAAATGTTCAAAATAAGATTGCGTAATAGCTGTATGGAATGTCTCCATCTTATTGGTTAATAAAATACAAAGTATATATAATGATACTGAGCACAACTATATTAAATTAAAAGTGATTAAATTATGAGAAAACCTGACTGCACATCACTACTGAATGCAGAAAATTACAGAAAAAGCCTAGAATATTTTTTTCTTTTTCCACAAAATGAAGACATCAAGAATGAAGAAATGAGTTTTAGTTGCTTTGTTATACTAACAGTGCATAGCTAAGTCCTTTTTCATGTGTGTATATTTTGCCATATCTCTAATTTAAAAAAATCAAAATACTTTAATTCAAGATCTGTACCAAAGTTTCATAAAAATCATATAGCCTTTCTTGATGCCCATTAACTTGTTTCAAAACCGTGGGTATATAGAGAAAGAATGAAGCTTCTTAATTTAAATTAACTCTTCAATACTTATTACTTCCTTGTTTGCAAAATTATTTTCTTCATGTGTCTCATTATTCTTATGTTTCAAGCTTAATAAAAGGTCTTCCATAAAAAAACAGCCAGGTTTAATTAACATATTTAAATGTAAAGCATTTGCCAACATATTGCATCTTAGACATAATGAGCATTTTTTTTTCAATTGTAACCTTAATGGTTTTGTAAGAAAACTGCAAAATATGAATGGCACACACTTTTTTATGACAGTTTTACAGAGACACAATGAATATAGAATATAATTTATAAGAAAGTACCAAGTCAGTTGGTGCCATAAACCTTTAGTTATTACATTGTGTCTGTAGAGAAATGCTAATTTACATTCAGACCTCAAACAGACAACTCCAGCTAATTATTCAATTTTACTATGTAACATTTTTCCTTGGAAAAACATATTACTTTTTTTTGTTTGATTTTTTGCTTTTTTCCTGTTTGAAGTTCTTCAGGAAAGTAAACGTATAAGATTTTTTTTTGATTCTATTTCTATGGTTATGTTTTGATATCTAGTAGGCATTCCTCTTTCCATTTATTTGGAAATGAATTTTTTTATTATTTCTAAATAAATGCAATACAGGCCAAAGTACAAAATGGATTGATTTTTGTAAATTCATTATTACAGTTTTGAGTCTGGGCAATAGAGAAGATCAAGTATTCTTTACCAGGTACTTCCATTTTCAAATTTAACATTCATAGTGTTATTGGATTGATTTTTGTAAATTCATTATTACAGTTTTGAATCTGGGCAATAGAGAAGGTCCCGTATTCTTTCCCAGGTATTTCCAGCAAAAGTTATTTTTTTTTTTTTTTTTTTTCCTCTGTGTCAGATACATNGCAAAATATGAATGGCACACACTTTTTTATGACAGTTTTACAGAGACACAATGAATATAGAATATAATTTATAAGAAAGTACCAAGTCAGTTGGTGCCATAAACCTTTAGTTATTACATTGTGTCTGTAGAGAAATGCTAATTTACATTCAGACCTCAAACAGACAACTCCAGCTAATTATTCAATTTTACTATGTAACATTTTTCCTTGGAAAAACATATTACTTTTTTTTGTTTGATTTTTTGCTTTTTTCCTGTTTGAAGTTCTTCAGGAAAGTAAACGTATAAGATTTTTTTTTGATTCTATTTCTATGGTTATGTTTTGATATCTAGTAGGCATTCCTCTTTCCATTTATTTGGAAATGAATTTTTTTATTATTTCTAAATAAATGCAATACAGGCCAAAGTACAAAATGGATTGATTTTTGTAAATTCATTATTACAGTTTTGAGTCTGGGCAATAGAGAAGATCAAGTATTCTTTACCAGGTACTTCCATTTTCAAATTTAACATTCATAGTGTTATTGGATTGATTTTTGTAAATTCATTATTACAGTTTTGAATCTGGGCAATAGAGAAGGTCACGTATTCTTTACCAGGTATTTCCAGCAAAAGTTATTTTTTTTTTTTTTTTTTTTCCTCTGTGTCAGATACATTTACTTCTTTCATTTACAATACTGGTCTAAGAATATAGTTTGTCAGTTTTCACTCACTTCACATATCTGTGCCATCCTAGATCGAAGTAGTCAAACAGATTTCTGGCACTTCAGAATGCATTTTAGATACTGTATATCCATCAACAAAACATGAAAGACTCTCAAAGTACGTGAAAATATTGATTGTTTTAAGCAAATAAAACTGACAGTAGTGGAAAAGTGATGCAACCATCCCTAGTCAATTGTGCAAGAAAATTCTAAGAGATCAAGGACAAAAGTTGTTTGATTCAGAACACTGAGAGCAGCAGTATTTGAAGTGTCACAGTGATTTTTGGCATGCCTTGACATGTCATAGAGTCTGCTGTAACAGTTTGTGCATCATCCAAAGGGAGATTCATGTGCTGGAAGTTTGACTGGTGAGTGTTTTCACTTCTTCAGTTTGACATTTGAATTCAGTATCATTAGCTTCTCCAGAAGCTTCTCCTGCATACATTGCAAAAAATCTGGCACTTTGAAAAAACAAAATAAGACATACTTAGATGGCAACTGATCTGCTTTGCAACTTTAGAGGTTATTTATGGAAAGGTGGAAGTGTACATTATAAAACCCAGAGATTTAGCAATTATTTAAAGTGGCCATACAGAATATATATATTATAGGACACTGCTGATACAGGGGTTAGCACCTTCCTCTCAATAGGTGGTGCTTCTTTGTTACTATTATTGTAATAAATATGTACTTACTTATTTTTACATGGAAGGGAGCACTCAAGATTTGTAGATGCACCCGGTTGAAAAGAATAACAAAAGCCAAAAAGGCACCCAAAAAAAACCCAGAATTTTTTTTAGCAGACTGCACACTAGGCATGGAAATTGGTATTTATTTTGTCCCTATAATAATGAAAATAAAAGAGTAAAAAGAAAGAGGGAACGAAGAGAAGACGAAAGGGAAAGGGGATCACCAGTTCTGGCCCAGCCAAGAGGGTGTCCAAGGTCCTGGTGATGCCACTCAGGCTTTGTTGGGGTACCTACACCTATAGGTAAATTTTCCCCACCCTGAAATTAGGATTCTCGCTCTTCATGTAAATAAGTGAGCATGTGCAGTCCAGTCTTCTGGACGTTGGGTTGACTTGAGAACCTTTTGGTGGTCTTGATCTCCATCTATTGGTCTTGACCACTTCTTGACCCCACTTCTGCACTTGCACTGTCTGTTGTGTGGTCACCATGGAACTGAACTGGAAAATTGGTTTCAGAAAGGTGCTGCTGTACTTTTGTGCAGCCCTCCTTTCCCAATAGATCCTGATCTAACTTGCCGTCTTGAATGGTCAGCAATGTGTGAGATGTAGCAATGCATTAACTCCTTAATGCCCAGACTCCTACATCTACCCAGAGATTCAATCAACCTCTTAACAAAGGGTTAGTCTCACTAACAAATGATATAGTGATTGCATAAAAGATTTTGCCATTTTTTCAAAACACCAAAAAAAACCCAAAACAAACAAACAAACAAACCCAAAAAAACCCCAACAGCGGAATTGTTTTAATAGTTATAAAATTGAGAAATCCATTTATATTAAAATATAATAGATAGCTGAATTTTACGCAGCCTAAAATTCAGTCACTTCTCCGTAGACAGCTCTCAATTTTACTTCTTTTCTTCTGTTTGCCTCTCTGACTCCTGATCTTTCCTGTTCTGTCTTCCAAACTCTTTCTGATGCACAGATTCTTATTCTACTCTACTTAGTTCTGTGAGCTGAATATTACGGAATTTATCATTCTCTAAAATTTTACTGACACCTGGTTATATTCTTGCCTCAAAACTTGAGCTGTCTTCCCTTTTGCTTTTCCTGATTCCTCATTTCAGGTTAAAATGGAGACGGCATATACCCACCATGAATTTTCACCACAAATCAATATATTCTCTAGGCCTCACTGCTTCTTTCCTGGTCTCTGTGGCGTGCATAGAACCACTGAAGCATGCTGCTGAATATATCTGGGTAGTTTTGTTGATTGCCTGCAACACAGGATTTCCTTCTTGCACGTTGTTGGCAGTCACAAGATTAGACTTTAGCTCAGCACCATGAAGAGAGACAACTAGCACTGGTAATAGAAGAAGCTGTGTCAAAGTTTATCATGTCATAACAGTGCTAAAACTGTGAGTGAAGAGATGAGGTGGATTGAAAACTGGCTGAGCTGCCTGATTCAGAGGGTGCTGATCAGCAGAAACATTACATCCATCTGGAGGCCAGTCACTAGTGATGTACCTCAGGAGTCCCTCTGGACCCCGCTTGTTTTTGTAGATCTACATTAATGACGTTAACAAAGGGGTATAAGGAATGCACCCTCAGCAGGTTTGCAGACAAGACAAAACTGGTAGTAGTTGATACCCCAGATAGGTTTGCCGCGAGCTAGATCAGAGTGACCTCAAAAGCTTGGAGAAATGGGTAAACAGAAGTCTCAGAAATCTAAGCAGAGATAGGAAATGTAGAAAATCAGCAGTGTCAGCTTGTTTTGCACCTCTTCTGTCTTATATTTTTCTTATGGCCGGCAAAGGAAGTTAGCCAATCTGATACTTTTCTGTGTTACTCCAGCACAATTCAGAGACTTCTTGTTTTGAGTTCAAAGAAGTATAAATCAGAGTACACCTTTTTGTGAAATTTATTCTCACTTAGAAGACAACAAAATTATGATGTGCTCTGGGTTTCTGTCCCACTTTTATTTGCTTCAGCTTCAGTGTTCCTCCCCAATGCACTTTTATTATGTTTTCTGAATAGAAACTAAAATGGTGACTTCTGAAATACCCATCAGATTACCTTGAAAAGGTTTTACTTATAATGGTGGGTCCTTGATGTTTTTTATAATGCAAATGGGAAAGGATGACAAAACCTCAAAAAGATGTCTTGGAGAAAAAGTAAAATTAATAAATCTCAGTAGGTTGTCTTTATTTTGATAGGTTCTTTGATTTTATGCTACATTTTGCAGTCAATCATAGACTGTCCAAACATAAAAAGAATGATTTCCTGAAAGAATAATGTAGAACATGTCTTAAAGAAGCATCAACATCTTGCAACTAGGACAGAATCACTACCCACCAGCTCCTTCTTTAAGGTAACAAAGTAGGGATGTGACAGCTAACATGATGTATGCATGTATGACCTTGCAGTCTTGTCAGCTAGAAAGCAAAAGGAAGCCAGAAGAGTTACTTGTTCTCTATAAATGTATTCTGGAAAGAAAGAAATCAAGATCTTACAATCACAAATGATACTGTAACCCAAAAATGAAAATATAGATCAAATCACATTTTCTCTAATAACGGAAATCTCTGACAAGGATAAGAGTAAAATTTTTTTCAATGCAATTTGTTTCTTTTACAAATAGCATTTTAGAAAATTTATTTGTGTGTAACTGCACAATATCCTAGTTGCAGCCACAACTTACCAAAAATACGTAGTGAATTAAGATGTTAACTGTAAAACATTACAACTGCATTTTTAGAACTCAGCAATAGTAGATTTTAGCTATGATTTGGAAAAACATCTTTGAAAGGCAACCAAAAGCTACCTCAGTCTATGGTATCTGTCCAAGGTCACTTTTAGTCTGGAGGAATAGGTGAATGAAAATACTAAGCACACAGAAAAGTAATTTCTTACCTGTCTCTGAGCTCAGATTTCCTGGATGAGAACAAAGGGTCTGATGCTTCCAGGCACCTGAGACACACAGCACTGAAAATTCTGAAATTCCCTACAGAGAAGAGCTTAATATTTTAAGTCATGTTGGAAGGACCACTGTTTTCCTTGTAGCTAGAAATTAAGTCAGTAGAACACTTTCCTGCAGGGCAAGAGAATTGTATTTGAGTTGCTACAGCTTGAAGACGGACTTGAACCATATTTTTCTCTATTTCTTGAGTAAATATCATGCTTTATGCAGATCTTCTTCTGCTTATTAATATATCAGTTTGTGTTGACCACAGCAGCTCAGTCTGCACTATTCTTTACAGCTCAAAAGCCAAGTAGTCTGTGGAATGGAGTTTTGAATTTTACCCCAGAGCTGTATTCATCATTTCTCCTCAGCTCTGTCAAGGAACTCTTGGATTAAGCTAGGGATCTAGATGAAAAATTTTATTTTGATAGATGATATAATATCATTATATTTTATCATAATATATTTATCACTGATGATATAACTGTTTACATAACTAAGAGAGTCAATGGCTTGGCTTTATTACTTTTTATCACAGTGCTTTTCTTAATAATCCTTCAGTGATGAAACTGTGATGAGATAAGCAAGTACTGCTTCATAAGAGAACTCAAGCAAGTGACCATTGGGTCACTGATATCTCTTATTTAGAATTTTTCTTGCGGCCTGAAGCTTCAAAAAAGTGAGTTAGTTATGATAATTGCTAGGAATGTTATGATAAACTTGAAGAGCTTTTATATGTTTTTATACTGTTCTCTAAATAGTTGTTATTAGTGAGTAAAATGGCATGACTATCATCTTGCATGTGTTGTTCTTTCATACTTTCCTCAGAAAGAGGCCTTTGTGCTAGGTTTTATTCTAATAGGGATTTAATTTTTTTATGTATACTCTTATAGTTTGAGGTTGTTGCATATAGTGCATATCCATATATGGTACTGTATATATTAATGAAAGGTCAAAGCTATGTGTGCTACACTTGGAGCTGAAATCCCTGTGGTTTCCTGAAGAAATTATTTATCTCATTTGCCTTTCAATCTCCACAGAAGCATCTTTCCTAGCAAAGGCAGAGGTAGACTTCTACCTTTACTGTGAAAAACACTGTTACCGGAGTTGCTTATTCTAGCTGTTTTTCAGAGTTTCAGATTATTTAACTATTCTGCATTCTAGTTTTAAATGGAAGAATGTGTTTTGAACTTGACAAAAATCTGGTTGTTTGAGAAGTGTAATTAAGCAATGAGAGAGAAGAAAAAAAATCTAGGGCACTTATTTAATGGGAAAGAAATAACTGGAATGAAGTAATGTCGAAAAAGATATGTAGACTGATGGCAAAATGGTCTGAGGTTCCAGTACTATGTGGAGGAGTAAGAGGCTACACACCGAATATTAAACATCAAATGTTGCTCTACATGGTACAGTTCTGAATGTAGCAAAAGGAATTCGGAGTAAAAGCCTGGGGACAAGAAAACTTGCCTATAGAAGGGCAATTTTAGTAATCCAGTCATGGAGGAAAAGGTGTACAAAAAAAGGACTAAGGGCCGACTGATATAAACACTGATGAAATTATCAATGAAAGATCAGTAGCATATAATACGTAATGTGCTCACCTAAACACACCAGGCAACAGGGGGATTATTACTCTGCAATATGATTAAATAAAAGAATAATAATTTGAAAATAAATCAAACCAAAATTAGGCCCTCTATCATACAGTAAGGCCTATCAAGTGGAATCTCTGAAAACTATAAAAATACCTCTCTAGGGATTTTTCTCCTCACCTGACCATATACTTCTATGAAACTTGTAAGAATTTAATATTTTTCAACCTTTCACTCACTGTACAATTTTTCAAAGGGAAGGCAGATAAACACAAGAAGAGTATGAAATGTTGTTATGTAGTTTTACTGGTCATGGTCCTTATGCCATAGGCCATTTTTTACAAGTATCCCAAATTACTTTTAAGGTATTTTTCCTTACTGTCAAGGGAACGTTTTCACTTTGGTTTTCATGTCATGCCCAAATGACATATCTAGCCAAATATTTAAATGTTCTTAGGACGTTAGTTCAATGACTATTCAAATTGTGCTGTCAGATGATTCAGTGCTATTTTCTTTCATGACAGTTTCTGACTTTCTTGAAAAATTTATTGCCAAGTATAAACCAGAAACTCTTCAGTTAGAGAAAAGGAAAACAGTTTGTCATATAATGTCATATATTCTTCTGTCTTTGTATTGACTTATGCAGAATCTCACTGGTTTGAACAGCTGTAGCAGGACTTCTTCCACTGCCACAGGAAAGCTTATCTATTGTTTGTTAGCTGGTGCAATAACTCAGGTCATCTTGTTTTAGCATAAGCCCCACATGAGCCTTGGTGAAGGACAGTTTGCCTTGTAGTGAGTTATTTTGGCACCATATGATTGATGCTTTCAGCTGACAGTAAGCATTTTGCTGTGGAAGCAGATATGGGAAGATAAGATGGAATTTAGACTGACAGACACTTCACTTTACAAACTACAAAAGCTACACAATGCTTGCACAAAGCAGAAATCTTGTGCACACTTCCGGGAATGTGTGGAGTCTTTCCTGGTAACTTTCATGGTTACTCTTCCAGAGGTTAAGTAAAAGGACTCTGTACACTATCATCAGTTCAGTGGCAAGTTATATTGACTCCTAATCTATACTATTTCTCTGCTAGCCATAAATAGGTACCTTTTTGTTGTGCAATGTTTTATGTAATGTACTAGCACTTCTTTTGTTTTAAACACTGTATTAAGTAACAGTGTTTAAGGCCTTTTGTCTGTTAATCTCCTGTCTATTCAATAAATAACTCATTTTATAACCTACCTGATCAGCCATTCTTGAGAACTTGCAAACCAGGTGGACGTCACCTAAGTAGAGCTGCTGCTAGAATCTGGGCCTAAGACAAGGCTTGTCTAAAGCTCTCACTTGATCCATAACAACAGCATAAGGTATTTGATTGCTATACTGGACCATCATGCAAATACATTTTGACTGCTTCAATTATGTATGCAAAGTCACTTCATTTTTATCAAATTTCATTACACAGAGGCAAACCCACTGACACCAGCAGAGATATACCAATACAATCTAGAACAGAATTTATTCTCAAATGTTAAAGCTATTAAACAGAAGAAAAAGTCAAAATTATTTCTGTCAAACATTTGGGTCCTTCCTCTTATGGCCATTCTCCAACCTTATCATAGCAAAAGCACTCCTCACCCTGTTTAGGGAGGTAGTAATTATTCCTTGTCAATTATATTCTCAATCACCAAACGATAAACAGCTGGTGGTGCATAACCGTCATGCAGTTTAAAATTATAGTACACTTTCTTCTTTTTTTTTTTTTTTTTTTAAAATTTCCACATGTTCACTGAATTTCTTGCCATAAAAATATCTTATCCTGCCTCTAAAACTGCTAAATAAAACTAGGAGAAATGATACAACAGTCTGGAATTATAATGATGGCTATGCATCACCAGCTGCTTGTAGCTCTGTGATTTCCTGTTTAATCCAAAAGAGATAATTGCCTCTCCCTGTAGAAGGTGAATTGTCTTCTCACTCTCTCAAAACCACTCCTGCCTCTAAATATACATTAAAAAAAAAAAAAAAGGAGGAAATAATCTGATTTTAATAGTTTTCAGTACCTAATTTTCCCAAATGTATAAAAATAAACAGGTTATTAGTTGTTTCTCAAAGAATATGTTATTAGTAGTAACTGCTAAGAGAATATTTACAAAACTTAAAGTGTGGGCTAACTATTAAAAATTAAGATATGCATTTTTGTCTACATATTTTATTCTGACTTCACAACATAAAATAAAATTCTGTGTTGATTGTTTACAGACTTTATTTTGTAGAAAGCATGGTTTTCTGGACAAGACTGACAAACACATCATCTATAGCACCTCTTATTGCTTGTAAAAGAAACTACTTAAAAGAGAGTTTCATTAGACTGGAAACTGCCTAAAAAAGAACATGAGTTTCTTCATTACTATCCTATCACTCTCCCATATCCCTCACCCAAGGAGAGACGGGGAGGTTGGAACCCAGTGGGCTGCCCAAATTGTGAGATCTAAAATTTCACAAAATGCCAAATGAAAACTTAAAGCATAGGATAAAAGCAAAGAATAGCACAAATTGTGAGTGCACCTCTAGAAGGCAAAGACACTGATTCTCATATTGTTTATACCAAGTTCAACGAAGCAGTGTAACAAGTCTCTCAGAAGCTAAACGGGCTCAAAGTCAGATCGAGGTTTTCATTATATAAACAATGTGTTTTCATAGAACTGATAACTATAATACAGGGATAAATGTAACTCATTAAGGTGAAAGAAGTTGTTTCCCCAGAAAGCTCACTTCACGTGTTTTAGTGACGTTTCCACAAATACAGTATTCTGCACTAGTAAGTATTCAAGCATTAGTAAGAGAACAAACAACTAGACCAGCTTCTCTGAAATTCTTACACACCTTCAAATCTTTGCTAGTTCTAAATAAGTTCATATCATCTAAGTTGTCTAATGTTTTTGAAAGCCAGGCTTTGCAGAAATAGTTTTCTCTTAAAATACTTAGCAATAAAATATTATGTGGGGATTTCCTAATTTGGTTTTGTTTGTTTGTTTATTTGTTTTTATTTGTTTGCTTTGTTTTGGTTATCTCCCACAGTGTTTCCCCATTTCAATACTGGTATGATTTTCCAGCAGCATTTTTCTCTTATGAAACGTGTAAGGACCACTGAGTATTTACCTTAGTTCCTCCTTCTAAAATACTTTCTTGTATCTAGAAAGTATCCTCAAGCCATGAACTATTTCAGAAGTTTTGCGAGCTGCATTCACAAGAGATTTTTGTGAAGTAAAAATCTGCTAGCCCAAAGCAAATTAGAGTAAAAGTTGCTGAAAAAGAAAGAGATAATATGTTGGCATTCTAGACTGTTTGGCTGACATTTAGTATATTGCCTTTGAAAATATTTTTTCCTTATCAAACCCTGTAATTACATGCATCCACATACTTAGAAGATATCCAAATACAAACTGAGGGATTGCAGTTGAAGAAATTGAAACGTATTACAAGTCATCATCTCTGATCACTAACACCTTTAATCAGCCTTCATATGTAAAAATCACGAAGTATTTTTTTTTAAAGGGTTAAACATAGACAAGTACATTAATGTTAATAAAGAAAAAAAGTGTTTCTGGACTTGATATTGTCTTTAAAATCTTATGCAATTGTCTATGAAATGCTGTATACTCATCTTTCCATAAGAGGAGTATCAATTTTTTCCTCCATCATTAAGATTCCCAGACATAAAAATCTATGCATACATTACTATGTTCTACACCTACAAATTTCCCTGTATGGCACTTTTTTCTTGATAATATATATTTTAGGGTTTTTCCATTCCTACTGTGGCACGAGTACATTGCTGTTGAAGAGATCTTATGCATAAATGCATATAGTTCATGATAACAACACCCTTCCAATGAGTTGTAGAATAGATATAGTCACATTTTTGCAAGGTCACATTTCTATTTGCTTACATCAACTTTTTAACTAGGACTGAATGATATGCAAACCCAAGCAAAGGATAATTCTATCTAAACCCTGTACCCAAAATGTTGTTTAAATGTCTATTCCTTCTTGCCATGGAGGAACAGACACTGTAAAAATAGGAAGCCATGTGCAGTTTGAAGCAATAAGCATGTTTGGAAATACAGCGCTTTTCAAATTTCAACAGTGGGCAGTAATATGCTAGTAAGCTATTTGATTTTTTTCTAGTTTTATATGGTAAAATCATGCAGGACATGTTGCCATCAAGTGATTTAAGTGCAGCATTTTGGAGATAGGATTGGTGAGGAAACTGCAGAGAAAAAGCTAATCTGCAGGGCAGGGAACAAAAATGAGAACCCAAAGAATAAGATATTAAAGGGATTTATTGTGTTTAAAATGGAGGTCAGTATGATAGTCTAACTGAGCCCTGATCATCACAATCTATCCTGTCTTCTTATTTAATTCCTCCTTGTTATCTTTGTATCATCTCACACTCTATCCCATGCGTGTGCTGTTGTAAGAAGAGAGGGGCAGTTACTGGGAGAACTAGCATGTGTGGCATGGGTGCCAATTATTGGAGTCAGCTAGAAGAGTAAGTGGGATACCAGTGCCAGTGATGGGGATGAGTGAGGATCCTTAACCTTCAGTCACAGTGGGGGATGGTGTATATCACAAAAAACAGCTTCTGGGAGTGAGGGGCATGAGTGGTCTGTGAAGAGCTCAGCAAGAGTGGAGTGGGGCAATGTATTGGGTTGGGTTTCGGTAGTGGAGGAGGGAAAGCACAGGTGTGCCTTTGGTGAGAAGCTGCTAAAACCTTCCTCCATGTCCAGCAGAGCCAATGCCAGCTGGCTCCAAGAAGGATGTGCTGATGGCCAAGGCTGGGCCAAGTAGAAGTGGTGGTAATGCCTCTGTGATAGCACAGTTAAGAAAAAGGGGGAAAAGAAAAGAAGTTATTGCACTGATGTAATTGCAGCCAGAGAAGAGCTGGCGTGAGAATATGTGAGAGGAACAGCTCTGCAGACACCAGGGTCAGTGCAGAGGGAGGGACAGGAGGTGCTCCAGGCACCAGAGCTGAGGTTCCCCTGCAGCCTGTGGTGCAGCCCATGGTGAGGCAGCTGTGCCCCTGCAGCCCATGGAGAACCCCAGGGATGCAGAGATCCACCTGCAGCCCATGCAGGAGACCCACACTGGAGCAGGTTTATGCCTGAGAAGAGGCTGTGATCCCATGTGAGGCTCCTGCTGGAGTGGGTTCTGGCAGGGACCTGCAGACCTGTAGAGAGAGGACATACTGGAACAGATTTCCTGGTAGGACTTACGACCCTGTGGGGGACCAACCCTTGTACAGCCTGTGCCTGAAGGACTGCACCCTATGGTGGAGAACTGCTACCCATGGGATGGACTCATGTTGGAGAAGTTAATGGAGAACTGTCTCCTGTAGGAGGGACCCTGTGCTGGAGTAGGGAAAAGACTCCTCTCCCTGAGCAGCAAGAGAAACAACCTGTGATGAACTCACCATAACCCCCATTCCCATCTTTCTTCACTGGAGGAGAGGGAGGAGGGGAAGGGGAGCTGGGAAGGAGGGAAGGCTAAGGGGAAGCTGTTTTAAGGTCTTATTTTTCTTATTATTATCCTGCTCTGATTTTTTTAGTAATAAATTCAATATATATGTGAGTCTGTTTTGCCCATGACAATATTTGATGATACTCTGTTCTCATCTCAACTCATGAACCCCTCATTATATTTTCTCTCCCCTGTTCTCTGACTCCAGAGGCTGGGCAGGAAGCAGTGTTGTGTCATGTTCACTGGAGGTGGTGACCATGCTCTTAACATCCCTAACAGTATCCCTAACATCCCTAAGTAATAAGTAAATAATATTCCAAAGTACATATGGAGAATAATTAAACACTTTCCTATGGATATTTACAATATAGCCATCTATATCTCAGCTAACGGTGTCAACTAGACTGAGTGTCTGGTGCTAGCTCTTGAGGAGCCTATTGGAGATGATTGCAACATCTCCAAATGTGGTATGCATAAGAGTGCAGTGCGCATTCACCAGCATACTCTTCATAATCTATGAAATTAAGCAGTCACCTCAAAAAGACAATTCATCCTACCTTAATGTGGATGGCTAAACTAGAACAGATAAAATGCCTCAAAAGTGGCCATTTTTGTTTACTGACTATAAGGAGGGTGCAAACAGTTCAGGCGTAACTGTCTACATTACAGATGTCTGCAGTTAAGTGAGATGGATTTCATCACAGAAACATTGCAGTGTTCAAATCCATTCACATAATGCTCAAACACTACTCAACATTGTGCTTCCAACATTCTGCACTATACAGGTGTCTAAGTCATGGTTACATGCTCACTAGGCTGTAATAATCTGAGAACATAAAGAAAATAACTCTTCTGCTCTTCTGTCACATACATTCTCACAGAGTTCACATGATAAAAGATAAATGGGAAGCTTTTATGCAGAATACATATTTCTGTCAAATGATTGAATTTGTTTAGATTAACTTTTACACCATTTTTTTTGTGTAAACAAATTTTCTCTGAGGACTTTCATACTTCACTGCATGTATGTATTTCTGTGAATCCTCTGCTGCCTGCTGTCTGGAATTCATGAAATTCATATCATTTGCATCCATAGGATCAAACACAGATCACATTTCACAAATATGAGTGATGAAACATATTCTGAAACATATCTGTAATTTCTGTTTTGTAATTTTAGTAATGTAAATCAGAAAGTCGTAAGTTTGGACTGCCGAAAGCAACAAAGAGGTTGTAAAGAGGGGTTTCTTTAAATTACTTTTATTAAATTTCGTTTCTTTAACTTGTATTAAACAATGTATTAGAGGTTTTCATCTGCAGAATGCATAGAAGCACAACCCTGCTAAACATTACTGGAGATACATACATAAATATATATTTGAATGTCAAAATGTTTTTAATAAAACTCTTGCTTAGCTAGAAGTTTTCAAATAATTCACTGCCGATGAAAGAATTTGTCCAGGCCAACATATAAATGTGCAAGGATTTATTTGTTAGAGTAACTCCTCATTGTTCTCTATTCCAAAAATCTTTTCCTTTTACGAAAAAAACACCAAACAGTAAAGAGAGAGCTTTATAATAGTACCTATTTATTACCTACAAAGATGTGATACCAATTATTATTTTTAAATGTTCTGAAAACAAGCTTCATTAATATTTCTTTTACTGTTTTTGATACAGATGCCTAACATCACTGGCTTTTCCATGTATGTTAGCCTCTATGCTGAATTCCTTTTTTTTTGCAGAACTGCTGTGTAGCTGTTACTCAATACCAATATATTTCTTCACACTCTAATTGGCTGAGTGGCTCAACTAAGTGACAAATTTGCAAGGATTTGCATTGTAATGACACAATTACTTTTTAAAAGCTGTGCAGTCTCTATATTTTGATCACTTTTTGATCACCTCAGAGCTTTGAATAGCCCATGTGCCCAGAATATTTGTCACTAGCACAGAAGTTATCTTCACAATACTCCTTTGCCTGAAATAAAAGTATCTCACTATGCTCCTGAAATCGAAGATTAAAAAGTACTTTTTGGCTGGAAATTATCAGTAACCAAAAACCTTTCATATGATTCTTGCTTTATGCATTTTTTCCTGCTTGTTTTGACCTTTTCTTCTCTCCTTATAAATAAAAACTAATGTCCCAGAATAAGTATCAGATATATTGGGTTTCACTGATTTCCGCATGGATCTCTTTTAACTCTTGAACGTCCTTTTTAAATTACAAAAATGTCAGTACCTCTAAAACATGGACAAAAGTCATGCGAGGAGATAGTTCCTTTTAACTAAGGAAGGTAAGAAAAAAAAGCAGTGGTGTCATAAGCATTCCTGTGAATGAGTAGCAGAAGCTATGCTGTAACATCCGTTCTCCTTTACTGTGTATGTTTAATTTTCTCAAAGTATTAGTGAGAGACTATTATTAGCCAGATCATTCATATCCAGGTATTTATTGAGCTCTTTAAAGAGCTTCAAGGATTTTCTGAAGAAGTTTACAGAAGCCATGTTTGCCTTTCCCAAATACAAATCAAAATTTCCCATGTGTCCACTAATCTTTAGAAGCTTCTAGTTACTTTGCTGTATACCTCAGGCTTTTCTTAAGATTTGTGTCACACTTGCCATTCTCCATTTTCAGACATAAATGGAATTTTAAGTGAGAGGTTCAAAACTATCTTCAGGCCCAATGAATTCTTACTGTTTGTTCAGGTTTTTTCCTACAACACTTCCACAACAACTCTTATTTCAGATAGATGCTCAGCGGAGTCCCACCCTAATCTCCCCACTACCTTCCATAAATATCATGTTTGAGAACCTCAATGGTTTCTTTACAATTACCAACTCAGAGAATTCATTTAACAGTCTCTGCAATGGCTCTGTCTCCTCTGAGTGTCCCTGGAGGCTTCAGGAAACTTAATCACTGATCTCAGAGGACTCCAGCAAAGTGTTGGCCATGGCTGCTCAGACAATTTTCCTGACTTAGCATTTTCCACTGTGTCTGCTACCTAGAATTAGAAACCCATCTTTCCTAGAAGGATTCTTCAGGAGAACCAGGCAGCATTTAAACTAAGATGTAAAAGGAGAAGGAAAGTAGGAAAAAGATATGGACATTATGAAAGAAATCCAGCAGAGGACCACAAAGATGACTAAGGGACTAGGGCATTGGTCATATAAGAGGCTAGAGAGCTGGGACTGTTTAGCCTGGAGAAAAGAAGGCCTAGGGGGGTTTATTAATTTGTATAAATACCTGCTGAGAGGAGCCAGATTCCCCTCAGTAGTCCCCACTGATTGGGTAAGACGCAATGGATATAAAATAAAACATGACAAAAAAATAACAGTAGAAACAAAAAATAACAGTAGTATCAGGTTGCCCAGAGAAGTATCTCTTCTTGGTGAGTTTCAAAACATGACTGGACACAATGCTCAACAACCTGCTCTACGTGACCCTGTTTAATGAAGTCCTTTGGACCAGAGGACATCTGAAGGTTCCTTCCAACATGAGCAGTTCTGTGGTTCTGCAAAAAGTGATTTGTTTGTTTGTTTTAATTTATTAATTTTATTTTTATGTTTTCTTAATGGTGCAGATTTTAAATTTTACTATGTAGCTCTCCTTTCAAGTTAATAGAGTCCCTCTGATCTCTTTGGCATAAGTAACAGAAGTAGTTTAACAGTAGCACAGCATTAATTTCAGGATGATTGGCGTGCTGAATTATTTCCCTAGATGACAGTAAGCTGAAGGAGACCTAACTGAACATTTGTGACTTTGGTAGGTTCATCTATAACTAGTTAGTCTGAAATTATTACCACACAGTCACAGTTTTACTAAATAGAAATGGAGATATAAGCTAAGAACAGTGCTGCAGCTCTCTGCAGCAAAGACTGTAGTATTAATGAATAAAACACTAGTTTCTTCTTATAGAATATCTGAAACACTCATTTACATTTATATCAGTTCTATATCACTACTTATGGTTTTATTATTCTAGTTATTGTTATTGCAGTTTAACCTTGAACTTTGTTAGTCACTGAAAATAAAAGCCAGCAAATAGCTTAAAGGCATTCTACCTCAGTAAATTTTCAACAGATAGAATAATAAAATATAAAATTATGGGAGTTATGCTAAAGTTCTTGTATCAACAACACCTACAGTTCAACTTATGTCAAGTGGATTCTAGTATCAGGGCCAAGTTTCTTCCTGCTACTTTTTATTAAACACCAAAGGAAAAAAAACCTGAAAGCTTTTCATGCTTAACACTTTCAGAAGTCAGCATATTCTCACTTGTCTGTCAGTTCTTTGACTTCCACATAGTATACAAGAGAAAGTGCTGTACTGATGGACACCTTCTGTAGGGACCCCAGTCCTCCTTATCCCAAGAATCAGAAGTGTGATGAGTCTTTATAGATGAAATATCTATTTTTTTCTTCAGTCTTTCAGTCCATAACAATGGTTTTATCTCCTGTTTTAGAGGATTTTTGTATACCTATCTATCTATCTATCTATCTGTCTATCTATCTATCTATCTATCTATCTATCTCCATTATTATTGCCTTAGCTAAAGGCAAGCTTACCTAAAATAAAACCAGTAAAATAAGGAAAATGCTGCAATTTAAGTGCATTTTAAGAAGACACTTCTCTGCTTTGTGTCATGTACTATTTTTTTCTAACTGTTCCTGATATTAAAATTCTATACATATATATGAATGAATAAGTTGGTGTCAAATCTATTTATTGTCACTTTAAATGCAATTAAAGAGCAGTATTTTTTTAAGCCATTCATGTGACTCCAGATTAATGTTAAGCTTGTACTTAGCAGAATCAATATTTAGCAAGTATCTTAATCTTTCAGTGAAAGATTAAGATACTACTACACCAGAAGACTATGGAAACATGAATACATTGCCACGTTCACAGCATTCCTTAGACAAACACTTTATTATGCATCTTTTTTCCAGTTTCAAGAACTCAATAATTAATACTTGAGTACTTATTTTAGGATTATTAATATTAGAGTATTTAAATGAATTATGTTTTCTGCAAAGTGGCTGAATTATGCTATTGTAATTTTTGTTTACTGAAATACAAATGAGGTATAATACTTTTTGAAAAATAAATAATAATATTTATTGAGATTACTTTAATTTTTTTTCTTCTTTCTTAGGATATATTGAAAAGAAGAAGTACGTGTCTTACTAGAAAATTTGGACATCAATTAATTATTCCAGTATACCCTTCAGGGAAATTATCTTATAAAGTCCAGTACATATGAAACTCTGACTTTTCTGTATCCAACTTTTAATTCTACATACAAAAAATTAAAAACATAAAGAAAACCAGAAAAATAGCCATTTTGAGTCTACTGAAAAGGACATACAAAAAATTTGCAATATTTGCAACATTCAATTTTGTAGTTGTTGCCACCATTTGATATAGTCAAAAAAATAAAAAAAATTAGTTTTATGTTCCTCATCTGATATTTGGAAACAATTCCTAACTGCTGAAAACCACATTTTCAAATGTTTTCACAGGAATATACTTCAGTACTGGTTTATATTAAAAGATGGAAAAATGAAATAATGCATAAATATAAACCCTTTTAAAAGATGGGGTTAATGATTTCTAAATTTTTTTACCCAGTCCCCAACATAAGGTCTTGAGCCATCAGCAGTGCAATTTACTCCGTAATGCAGACTATAAAAAGTTGCTAAATTAGCTAGAGAAAAATCCCTACTAAGAATAGCATTATTTTCTGAAACTGATATAAGAAACAAATTTCATATAAATTGGTCTTAAAATATTTTAAATTTCTCAGGTATCTCTACAACTTTTTTTTTTTTTTTTAATAAACAGGCAGACAATAGATTGTTCTTCTATGACTATGCAGTAATAAGTGACTTCGAAACATTTTGGAAATTCTGTGTTTTCAGGTATTAGTAGCATAGAGAAAAATATGCCTTTTTCAGCTGAGACTTGTCTCTCCAGTTAAAAGAAGAGGTGATAAGCTGTTAGTGACACATGGAGAGTTAGTGTTACCAAGAGGTTTCACTTCAGCCAAGACTGAATTCTGTTTTCTGGGTTTGTTACTTGAACTGATGTTATAGTCAAATGATCTGTGTGAATAACTATGGATAATGCTATCATAGTCATTTGATGCTCCCTCTGCAGTCTAGTTTTTTTCATTTTTCCAAATTCCTTACTATATAGTATTTCTAAGCCCTATAAAATATTTTCAAGGCTCATAAACCCTTGTGGTTAGTTCCCAGGCCTGTGATTTTGCATGCGTTTCTCTCATCTAGAAAGCTGACTTACATTAGGTTGTTCTCACTCCATCCTGGGAATCTTAAGTGCCCATTCATGCCTCTACACCATCTTCTCCATTTTGGTAAAATTATTCATCCCATAGTAAATCAAAGTGATGAACCAGTTTGAATTGACCACAACCCTTGCTTTCTCACGCAGAATGGGGAAAAATGAAATTTTCTCCTCAGAAAGCTGTCAGAGCCAAAGGTTATTTTTCTTCAGCAAGATTTCATTGCCTAGAATAATCTTTGTGTTCATGCTATCAGCTTCAACCTTTCCCTTACTCGTGTAACACACTGATGAAATATGGGATGTTCCTTAAAACAAAGGGAGTGAAAAGGAAAATTCTGATTATGCTCAAAAGGGATATACCCCTAGTATTTTTCTGAGCATGAACGCTAGTACTATTGAGCTTTAATTTTTATATAGAAAAGATTTAATTTCATATTTAAAATCATATATGATTTGTATTTAATATTGACCAAAACTAGTGCAACAGCAAGATTATTAATTTTTAATATTTAACCTAAAAAATATAAATTAAATAAACACATTTTCTTTATGTTTAAATAAGATCAACTATTTTTTCTTATTTTTTTATGCCTCTCTTTATACTACAGAATCAAGCAGACATTCTTAATGCACACACATACAAAAAAAAAAGGTTCTAATTTTCATGTTTTTTTTCTTAACTAAATAGAAACTAATTTCCTTCTCCAAACATTTCAAAATCTAAATCTGCCTCATTCATTTAGGCAAAGAGCTTTATTGAAGGAACTGTACCGAGAATTTCACTTGCACTGAGACCAGGATTTTAGACATAGGGTGCTATTCTAAGAACTCCATTACTAAATAGCAAAACATGTGGTTGAATGGAAAGAATTCAAAGAGATTTATGCCCAGGTAATGGAGAGAATCAAAGGTTTGGAATTTTTCCTTCAAACTTATTACTGCAAAGGGTACTGGCATTTCTTGGAAACTAGCAAAAGGGATGTATTTTGTGGAAATGTGATAGAAAATATATTTATGATATGCTAGTGAAAATATGGAAGATATGGCAGAAGTGTATCACCTCACGAATGAAATGAAGAGAGTGGTTTAGGACTGTTTGCTCATTATTTTCATATGAGACCTATCAGGCCTCAGACAAAGACAGTGTGCAAACTGATAGATGCAAGTTACCAAGGAGACCACAAGCCATAGCAAAAGAAGAAGAAGATTATTCCATCACCTCCCTGGATGGAGGATTTTCAAAAGAAGTGGGGACACACTGCTAAACTTATTCCATCTCAGCAGAGGCAAAAAGCCCACAGGCCGTTCCCGGTCTGATCTCACATCTCAGGGCTCCTAGTATGTGTGCAATACTTCACAATGCTGTGCTTTCTGTAACCTTGAGCTTCTTATCTCTCTTTCTCCCACTATGAAGAATGCCTTTTAAGTCTTTGACAGCATTTTGTTATCTTCTAGAGAAATTCCACTTCTTGAGAAAGACAGAGGACAATCAGCAGTAAATATGTGACAGTTGCCCACATGGATATTCTTAGCCTTCCCAGCTGCAAGGTCACTTTGAGTGAATCTATCACACTCCTCTCCAAATCATCTATTTTTAACCCTTTCCTCCCAACAGTTAGTATGAATCAAGATCCAAAAGAATCAAAGAGAGATCTTGAATCCATCAAGTGACCGTGGAGTTCTTTAACTGAAGGTTTAGTGGATGGTAAAAAAAAATCACATGAGATACAGTGAAACAAGATAAGTGAAACAGAAATCTTCTGCATATTGCTTATGAAACATGTGAAATACTTAACATCAAGAGTTGCTTTCTATTGGCCACTTTTGGTGGAAAGATACATTCAAAATATACTCTTCTTTTTTTCTGATATATATTGTCATATAGACATTCCTGTAACTTCTAGAGTTGAGATGTTCCATTATAGAAAGTTCTGCAGACACAATCAAACTCCCACCTGTTAACATTCAGAGTTTTCTTTAAATCATGTAATGTAGCATTTTTTGTTCATATGCATCATAGCAAGTCCTCTTTAACTGGAATTTTGAGTTACTGTTTAAAATATGTCTGCTCATATTTGCAATTAAATGTTAAGTTTTGAAATCACTGCAGTTATATACTGGACCATCATCTCATATCTGCCCCTGGAAACCACTCTGCCTCCTCCCATCCTAGGCGTACTGTCACGATTCTTCTTAGTTTACAACATGATCAACAAGTTAAAGAGCTTTAGTCTCATTTTTTACATCCTCTTGAGCTGCTTAGAGTGGATAGCAGTGCTCAACTGTCAACAAAATAGAAATTATTTGGACAATTTTTCAGTGTTCTCGTTGACTTATACCATGACTCTCACCCAAACCTGTGTCATCTCACTAACTTTCCTAGGATATGGAAAAACACCCCATGTCTTCATAAGCTTTGAAGAAAAATTACTTGTCAAGTTACGCTATTACCTTTCCTGCCTGCAAAGAAATCTTTCACTTTAAACATTTACTTCATTTTTTTCAAGAAGTTTTCAAGAGCAGGAACTGTAGTTTTTGTATTGTTACTGTTATTTTTTGATACCTGATAATGACTCCCCCAGGGGCAGACTATTGTGAATGCTTTTCCTTTAGCACACAACTATCATATAAAAAAGCCTGCATTCTGCCTGTATATTATTATAATATGGTGTTTATTTAAGCTCCTTTAGTGTTTCAGATCCAAGACAGATTTTGTGACCTGGAGTTATTAGATTTTCTCTCATTTATAAAAACGATGCAGTGCAATTTTAGATGGAAACAGCAAATAGTCTATTACTGATATTTACAGCAAGCAGTAACAATGTGAAAGAAGATACTGCATCACCTAAGGCATGGTTACAATCCATGCTCTTCATCATTTGTACAATACTTGTATACAAAAGTATACTGTTCTAAATCATGCTATGCTTTCAGTCTTGTAGTCTAGAAGGTCACACTGGAAAAGGCTTGTCAGATCTACAGAATCAGTATTTTACTATTCATCACCTGAATAGCTTAGACTACTAGAATACTAATATGTTCTCTTCTAGCCCAAATTTGGTAGGCACTCATAGACAATGTGACAAACATGAAAAGAGAAATCAGAACTGACAGTAATGAACACCATAGCAAACAGCTGCAGCTGCTAAGCAGCGGACAGCCAAATATAACAAATTTATGTTCCATATGCCACAAAACTCTTTAAAGAAAATTTGGGAGCTTAGTATTGTCCCATTGAATCCAGTTCCAAAGAAGTCAAACCTGCATGGTGAATTGCTTAATTGCCCTCACTGGGAATACATAGTATTGGTCAGATTGGCTATAGATGACGTATTTTAAAAACAAAGCAAAAAAGTCAGAGGATTTGCACTGCACTGAGTGATTGCAGACTATGTGGTGCTAATTCAGGAGTATGTCTGTTGATGGATGAGCCTTGTCTGAGTATTAACAGTCACATCAAGAGCCTGAAAGAGAAAATAAACAAGTGAAATCTTGCCCTAGACATTTATAATGCCTGAAAAACTGATCTCCTAATTTGGGCTACAATAATGGAATACTGTACTGAAATAATAGAATCATCAAGGTTGGAAGAGACCTTTAAGATCATCATCCAACCATCAAGACCACCACTGTAACCCCCAAACCACTAAACCAACCCCCAGGGTCAGATCTCGATGCCTCCTAAATATCTCCAGGGATGGTGAATCTACCACTGCCCTAGGCAACCTGTTCAACACCTGAACACCCTAAAAGTGAAAATTTCTAATCTAATAACTAATGTGACTCTCCCTGAGAGCAGCTTAAGGCCATTTCCTCTGGTCCTTTCACTGCAGGCACCTTAGAAGAGACCAATCCCCACCTCACTAAAGCATTCTTTCAGGTGCCTGTAGATAGCAATGAGGTCCCCACTGAACATCCTATTCTCCCGGCTAAACAACCCCAGCTGCCTCAGCCATTCCTGCAAAAACCACTGGGGTCCCCCTGATAGGGAAACCCCTGAAAAGTTCTGTGCAGGGATTAAATGAGACGAATGGGACTTCTGGAATTCGGTCTTCAGGTTTGTTGTTTATTATTTCTTATCTACAGTTCAGTGCACTCGTCTACACACCAGACAAGCAAACTAGGAAGAAAGGCACCAGTAAGTCACAAGACACACAGTTTCAAGGTCTTTTATAGGTATCTTACCCAATTAACTCCTAGAACATACTTTATTTCGACTTTACTACCAGTAACTAATTATTTGTCTGTCCACGCAGTACTGCATTGCAGACTTCCATATCCAATCACTTTGTGCTACCAACACTGCAGAAAATGGGGCAGACGAACAAGAAGGAGAAGCTGAGACAACGCCCAAAATCCTCCATCTTGTCTTCTGTCTACCACCATACTAAAAACCCAAAACTCTAGGTTTTTCACCCTGTGACACACTACACTTCTACCTATTTCACACACTCACAGAACCCAATTCATCCCAAAGTCTTGGAAGCTTTCCCCATGGTTGAAGGTTAAAAGCAGTGCTCTCTTGAGGATCAGGACTCCTCAGGACAGGCAGGGGAATATTTTCTGTGCCCTGGGTTCCAACACATTCCTTGAAAATATGCTTTCTAAACCCTTCATGAGCTTTGTTGCTCTTCTCTGGACATGCTCCAGCACCTCAATAGTCTTTTTTGAATGAGGGGCCCAAAACTGAACACAGCACTTGAGAGTTTGCCACATCAACAGCAAGTATAGGAACAAAACTAGTTTAAAAAAATTGTTGGAAAACTCATTTGTTACTGCAGAGTGGGCCACAGTTCTCTTTGGTCAGAGACAGATTGGAATTTGCCTGACCATCATGACAGTTGTACATTTGATTTACAAAATAGACAACAACGCATCACTATAAATTAATGTTATATTTCCTAGAGAGCACTAAAGATAACTGAAAATTGCACTGATTTTGATAACTACCAGAAATGAATACAAGATTCCTCTTAAAAAAGTTGGCTCACAAGTTCATTAAGCCATGTCTGTTTGAATTTTGTATTCATTTTAGACCAATTATAATGTCTAAATGTGTCTGATTCTGTCAGATCAAATCCCTACTGAAAACTAATCCTAAACTATATTCTATTTTCATTGCTATGGCTGTAATACTCAATGGGGCAGAACAGGACATATATCTGAGTGGTGACCTACGACCATTTATACTGTGAAATTGTTAGCACTTGGGAGTTTTTTGGATTGGGTCAGCTAATTTTTCAAGCACTGTACAGGACAAAACATGTGCCAGGGACCAACTGCAATTGTATATGTGGATGCAGACTCCCTGTTCTGCACAATGAGAGTGTTCAGCTATGTCCACACAAGCCATGCCATGCCAGATCATCTCAAGGCAAGAGAGGGGCCCTTGGATATTTTAATTCAACACAGACATAGTGTGCATGGACTGTTTTTACCATCATCAGTAGGAAAACACAAGCTTTCCACCCTCAGGAGGAAAGCATAGGCTGGGCGGCTTATTAATGTTGAATATAATGTCAAGATCATTTTGAAGGTAATTTTTCTTTTTAGTCCTGAACTAACTAGCATCTCTGAACTACAAGCAAAAGTACTGGGTTTCCTATGTACCTGCACCTCAGTGTTACTTGTGACTCTCCTTTTGCACTGTGACGTTTCTCCTAGTGTCTCCACCAGTATTGCCTCCCTAATCTTCTACTCCCTCATCTGTACATTGTTGGAACATTAAGTTCTACAGCAAGTCTGCAGAATTTTTCAGGAACTTGTCGCTTCATACCATGTCTGGCTATTCATTACAATCATGACAAGAATTAACAGATCAAAAAACCCTTTTTTTGACTCTGTGTGGGCTTGCCATTATTGTACATACTGAGTGAAAATGTTTTGTTTTGTTAAATACAGGCCTGATTTACTTGTGCCATTGTATTTGATACCATTGTAACTGTTGATACACAGAAGGAAAATGAAAATAATAAATTTCTCTTACAATTCTGAGATATAAATGATGCCACGGACCATGGTGTCTCATGGCAGTTTTTGTAAGTCTGTTCCCTGAGGCAGAGGCTAATCTCAAATACAGAGGCTGGTCTTCCTTGACAGATCTATGAAAAAACAACAGTGCTTTTACCAGCCTGTCATTTCCCAATACACTGATTTAGCAAGCAATGTCCCAAAAGTCATGGAATCTGGGATACGAGACTGTGTTTATGGTATCATCATCAGAAGTCAGTTCTAGAGGGATCTTTTTCTTTACTGGTGCTCTTTTCAGATACGATTGCCTACCAATATGTGAACTGGTTCATCGTGGTATTAACAACAATCCAGAAATTTGAAAATTCAACACTAAATTATCAATATTGAAAAATTACCTTTTATTTAGCTTAGAAAGTTAAAGGCAGTTGGACATTAATATGTCCAGCTGTTGTGAAAATTAAAAACTCAGAGTAAGTACTGTTTTGTTTTGAAAATGTAGCCCCTCGTGAATAACAAAGAAGCCAAAATTCAGGTTATTTTGTCCCCATCTGTATATTCATATATTTAGAATAAAAGAGGTAATTTTTTACCATGGTGTTTGCAAAGTCCTCTGTGTTCTTACAAGATCAGGCAAACTTATTCCCTACAGTTACAGCAAAGTGAAATTTTGTAAGTTACACTGAACTCTAGTTGACAGTGAATCTAGAGTGATGGTATTCTAGCTCCATTATCCTGTCATGTTTCATTCAGTAAGAAAATATTCATGTCATATTTCCTTTGAGCTATTTTTATACACATTTTTTCTTCACTATCTTTTTACATTCTTGAAAGAGAAAGATTAAAATAACTCAACTATATTTAATCTTATTATATTCCTTCCTTGCCATTTGAACATGATCTCCGAGATCTCAAATATTTTAGTATTTAGGTGCCAATGCTGCTTATTCTATGCTCACTTGTTGCATTAATTTCAGCACCACAATTGTGTTTGTTGTTAAATTTAAAAACATATTTAAATTAGCTTTTCATCCCTACTATTTTTGCAGTTCTACATGAATGCCCAGTTTTCACACTGAGCGTGACAATATCTAAATCTAAATGCCTACATATTTTGTGCTCATACTGCTAGTCAAATTAAATTCAGGAAATTTATCTTCTTATCTCTCTATAGTACATAAATATTGCTTTCAATAAAAGCTTATTTCAACTTGCTTTTCAGATAGTATAGGAACAACTTTAAATATATGTACCCAAGCTCATTTTTATATATATGAAGATATATACATATACAAAAATACTTTGTGCTTTGAAAAGTTTTATGTCAATGTGAGAGAAGAAAAACCTGAAAGTGAATGAGCAGAAATCCCAAACTAGCTTACACGGTTATTTACATATTATGAAAAAGAAAAACAAAAAAGTCAAAACAAATTATGAACCATTGACTGAAGGGCTCCACTGGAATTTAGGAAACTCAGGCATCACTCCTAGTTCTGCCAGGGTTCATGTGATCTTCAATTGCCCAGTGAATAGCAATGCTGTAAGCTTGAAAAGTTTGCTTTAACCTTTATGCATTGCTGCATTCCTATCTTCAAAATAAAAACAATTATATACACAAAATAATGTTGACAACACCTTGTATTAACATGTGAAACATATCATTCTCTTCATAGTTAGTTGTTACTCCTTTTTTATTTACCTCAACTATGTGAAAAGTAAAATATTCTTTTTGGCTGCATGCATTAAAACCAGATCCATTAACTTGAATTAAAAGGAGAATTGCTTGGCTTGTGGAATTTCTGTCCATTCTAAAAGAGTTCCATCTTTACATGAATGATTCTTTTTTTTCTCCTGAGCTATTCTAGAAATAAAATTTAATTATCTCTTCCTCCACAGAATGTCTTAAGCTTCCAGAGCCGTGCCTTCATTGGGCACTGCCACAGCCAGGAGGGTCTATCTGAGCCTCCACTAGTGCCTATTGAGGGCACTAATAAACTGAGATGTCCCTTACCAACCTCTCTGGGGTCTCCCTCTTTCCCTTGCCCATGGGCTCTGGAGCCCCACTTCACCTTGGCTTCACCCCTTGGTCGTGTGTGTCTGTGTGTGCTGGTACATCCCCTGCTGTTCCTGGCTGGACATGATGCAGGGAAGCAGATCTGACTCCCCCTTTTTTACACTATGTTTTCCTACTTAAAACTTTTGTGTATCTCTTTTCCAAATTTATTGAGATTTTGTGGGTTAGTGCAGAGTTTTTTTCCTCCCGTGATATATGCATATTTTATAACCAAGACAGTGGGTCAAAACATGTAGAAGCAGAAAAGCTGGCATATTTAGCTGAATTAATAAATTGGAAGCAATGGGAAAATATCTTGCTGTTGTTTTATCAATAATTTGGCTTATGTTGTTACTAACCGGGCATATAAGTGAAAATGTTGTGTGAGATGCAGTGACAGATCAGTTTTAAAAGGAGTATATATCCTTCTTTTCTTTTCAAACTAATATATTTTCCCTCCTGCTTCCTACTCATAGAAGGCAAGATAACAGAAAGTTTAATAGTGAATGGATGGTGAATCATTGAAGGTGGATTACAAAACAGATTAAAACATATGCTGGTGGTTTTATCACCCAACAAGAGAATAATAAACATATTAAATATACTGTAAGAGGTCTACAGTGTATCTAATCAGTTTCTGATGCAACTTTTTGCCATATTACCATCTTAAAAACTAGCTTGTTTGGTCAAATGAAAATGGTCATTTAAAGACAAAGGAAGTGCAAAATAGGGCAAAATTACCTAACATATTATATCTTCAGCTTTCAAGTTCAAAATGGAAGGAAAACAAAGCTGCAGATTTTGTCCCAATAGTGATAAATTACAAATTAGGACTGTTTCTTATGTCAAAGTTATGGGAAGGCTATATGGATAACAGATACAGTACCCATGCAGATTAATTTGAATATAAATTTAATTTCATACACAACTGAGAAGGGAAATTTTCCTAAACTATATCAGTTATCTGTCAAAGAAAACAGTCTTTAAGGAGTCACCTTTGTAGATTTAAAATGCCACATTAAGATCAGTGGGGAGATTTCCTCTTTTGAACATTCCTCACTCTATTATCTACAAAATCAATAGCGCCTTTCTGGAGTAATCTTAAAAAAATTATTAGTCATTATCAATATTATAAGCTATAAAAATTTCTTTTCCAGTTGGCTTTTCTGAATGGGTGTTTTTTACCTTTGAAAAAGCTTTTGCCTTCTCAACTGGAAAGGTTTTCCATAATAAAAAAGAGAAGACAGAGAGAGAGAGATAATTTCTGGTTGAGCAACAGAATAAAACAATTCTCAGTTAATGTTTTTATCCTGAATAATTAAAACAATGCCCCTGGCAGAAATCCATCAGTCCAAAGCAAAAAGAAGATGTCATTGAAAAGCAACAAGAGTATCAACTTAAAAAAAAAAAATCAAATGCCAAAGAATGCTGAAGATCTACAGCAAGCTATAAACAGAACAATTCTTATATAGCATCTTGTACATGGCATCCTAAGGGTTAATTCTCTTTATGAAGTTGTCATGGTTACAGAAGTTTAGCACTATGTGACTGCTATTCTACTCCCCTCTCTATAATGATAAACTGTTAATTCCCATTAGCTGCCCAGTGCACACACAATCCCTCAGGCTACAAGCTGAGTGTTAAATGAGAAGAGCTAAACCCCACAAGGTAGGGTAGTGTCTTTTACCTTCACCATTAGGGGTCATCTCTGCCAACAAGCCATCCTGAACTGAATGAATAGGCAGCTTCAGTGAGCATCAAGAACTCCAAAAATATCCTATGGCTCATAGGATGTTATTCCATCGTGAAACTCCCTGTCCTGGGGAGGTGCCACCTGAACCTGACCAGCTATAATCTCGAGGTTTGTGGACTTGGGACACCGCCACTGCTGGATGGACCCAGAGGAGGACCAGACCTTCCACAGGACCACTGTTCTAGACACAGCTGCAACCACCACTTCAACAGGACTGCAAACACCACTTAATTGGACTGTGACCACTGTGATCAACAGCGACCAGGTTGTACTCTGACTTTCTGGGCGTAAGCCAGTTTTTCTGTATCACTGAATTTATTGTAATCTTTCTATTAAATTGTAACTCTGATCTGGAATCTCTCTCAAGGAGGGTTTTTTGGGTTTAATTTCTCTCAACTTTTTATATATGCTAGAGTGTTTTGGACATTTATGTCTTAGGAAAGCAGAAGCCACAAAACTTTAATTTAGTGGTAGAAAATTAAAAGTTGTTTCCCCTTTTTTTTTCTTATCATCAAAAGTTTATTCCATGCAGGATAAAGTAGGCAAAATTATTTCTTTCTAAAGAAGCAAGAAAAACAGAAATAGTGTGGCCAGCAGGACCAGGGAAGTGATCATCCCTCTGCACTCAGCACTGGTGATGTCACACCCAGTGTTTGCATTCAGTTCTGGATCCTTCACTATAGAAAATACATTGAGATACTGAAGTGACTCCAGAGAAGGGCAATGGAAATGGTGAATAGGCTGGAGTACAAGTCTCATGAGCAACAGCTGAGGTTATTTAGTCTGGAGAAAAAGAAGGTCAGGGGAGACCTTATTGCTCCTGCATCTGCATGAAAGGGGATAGGCAACCAGCAACAAGACAAGAGGACATAGTCTCAAGCAGTGCCAAGGGAGGTTCAGGTCAAATATCAGAAAGAATGTCTTCACTGAAGAGGTGATTAAGCTTTCGAACAGGCTGTCTGGGGTGGTAGAGTCACCATCCCTAAAATATTTGAGAAATTATCGGATATGATACTTACTGCTGTAGTTTAATTTACATGATGGTGTTTCATCAAAGGTTGGACTTGATGATCTCAGAGGCCTTTTCCAACCTTACTGATTTGATCCTATGATTCTATTAAAAAAAAAAAAAAATATTTAGAAAGCTCCGAACTCCAGACTAGATAAAGAAACAAAATATGAGGTTGCTTAAGTTTTGGATTACGTTGCTTTGTTTCAAAAGTACACCTTTTCATATACTGCAAACCTTTCATACCTTCATATAGCTTTTCACAGATTGTTTAGATACACGAAGTAGTGAAAGGAATAAAAGAGTTCTACATTACACACACAGGTAATAAATCATTCTGCTCTTTCATTCAACTGAGCCTGTGTCACTTCTTCAAATTACATTGTGCATCCACTGCAACCTGCCATCACTATTTCTTTCTATCTGGATGGTGTTTCAGGCAAATAGCCCCCTTTAAACCTCAGCCTTAGCTAAGCGCTGAAGATATCAAGCACCTGCATACTTGGTGTCAACTGAAACAGAGCCAGAGTCAAGTTCCATTAGTAAACATCTGGCACTAAAAATCAATCAATTTCAATATCTCTGCTAGTGAAAATATAGACACATCAAGTTTTTCTCCCTTCATACTACACTGTAACAGGAACTCTTCTCCAAGAATTGTATCTGCACGTTGCACACCAAGTATTTTGTTTCTCACAGCTACCTATTGCCAAATACAGTATGAGATATTGTTGCAATGCATTTGTTGTTGGTTCTTTTCCTAGTTTCCCCTTTGTTAATGGCTTATTCTGATGTTATGCCCTCCCTTTTTGGGTGTTTCTGTACCCAAGTCCCTGCCCTTTACCCATCAACCTGCCTTTCTCCCATCCCCTTTTTCCAGACTGTTCCCTATCAATCTCCCAATTCCCCTCTCTTATAGTCAATTCTCTCCGGCTCCTCCCCTTCTTCCCAAAGCTTTTGTGTCAATCATCCCCTTCTCTACGTATTATTTGCAGGTATGAGTTGCTCCCCGTCTACACTACCTCTCATTGGTGTATTTGGTATTCAGCCCCACCTTATGTTCCTCCCCTATTGTCTTGTAATTGGTTGATGAATTGGATCCACCCCCAGGATCTCCTCTGTATTTAAGTTGTTGCACCGGTTGTGTCTTGGCTTTTTGCTGCTTCCACCCTGGGGGCCTCACAATAAACCGCTTTTCCTGGACCAGCAGAGAGACTCCCTCTCATCCTTCGCCTCCTCCAGACACAGTTACTGCCAGAGAGCCTCTCAGCCTGTCCTAGGTTACAATGTAAATATGTGCCCAAAGCTATGTATTCCATCACNATCCACTGGTTTCCAGAGGACAAGGACTACTAGACCTTTTCTACTGGATCACCACTTCAGCAAGATCACTTCATCTGGACTACTACCACCACCCTAACGAGCAGGGTGTCAGGTTGTAGTCTGACTTTGTCAGGGGTTTTTCTTTTGTATTGTTGCATGTACTTTAACTTGTTTTCTATTGTATTATTGCATGTACTTTACCTTTTTTCTATTAAATTGCATTTCTGACTTGGAGTTCACTGGTTTTTGCTTTCAAACTAGCACACAGCCTTAGCTGCATTCCCGGATCTCTCTACGTCTGGGAAGCAGCCCACTCTTGGCACTGGTGCCAGCCTGTGGGAGCTAGCCGGGTGGGCCAAAGGACCAGGTTTTGGAGCACAGGCAGACCACATCAAGATATTGTTAGCAAATCACTTTTCTTAACTGAGAATACAGAATTACTCTTCCATTTTAGACTGCTTTTCATTCATTCCTTTAGTCATTCTGATTTTTGGAGAGGGAGCTGGAGATCGAGAGAAAGGAGGAAAAGAAGAATATTTTTTACTGGTTTGTTTTACTTTAATGGTTTTCTTGATCACTATGCATCAGGTTTTTCACTGTGAATATCAGTTTTTCAGCATCATACTGTTAGGCAACATGTTTATTTGAGTTCCATTCTTTTCAGGTTTCTATAGTAACTGATGCTTAGTACAGACTCCTTGATTAAACAAAGCCACTGTAGCTCTGAAAAACTGACAGATGTGGATTTGACTTTATTATTAGAAGTGTATGAAAATAAATGTATAGACATATATATATAAAAATCTGTACCTACACATATATGTACAGTCTATATATATATACACACAATCTATATATATATAAATATATACATAAATCATCATGTTAATGACAGCATATATATGTATACATATTATATACATAATGTTATACAAATATTAATTGTATGCAGAACATTGTGAGATATGTATAGCATATAGCAGAACTAAAAGAATAAAAGTACAAAGTATACAAAAATATACATTATAAAGACCTTTCCACCACAAAAAATGAAGACACAAGTTCAAGAGAAGTTCAACAATTTTCTCCTAGAAGTTCAATATCTGCACTGTCACTTGTCATTGAGTCTGCTGTTATTCATAATACTTACTGGCAAAAAAGTTCCAGCTATCTAATATACCCACACACAACTGTAAGAAAGCAACTGTGGACTTTATCCAACTAATTTATAGCATACACGACTTAAATTGGCAAATGTCAGTTCAATTATTTGTGCTGCCACCTGTTGCATCAGTTTCCCCTGCTGATTGCCTTAAAACACAGCTGATGTAAGAGGGGCATTGAGATCAATGATCTGGTCAACAGAAAACATTATCAAAATAGTACATGAACCCTTAATGCACTCACTCATGCAATGTTTTGTGTATTCAGTTTTTGCCCTGCAAAACGGAAAGCCAAATTAAATATAGGATCTAAGAATGTCAGAAATGGTGCAGATGTAGAGTTAATCAGCCCAGACTGGTAAAATGTAAGTGAGGAAAAATACGACAGTTGCCTATAAAATCTATGAGTCGTCCAGTGAAATGAGTGGGAAGCAAATTTAAAACCACGTAATAAATTCTCTGCCATACAGTTTCTGATACAGGCCAGGATGACTTTGGTCTTCTTGGGTACCTGGGCACATGTTCAGCTGCTGCTCACCAGCACCACCAGGTCCTTTTCTGCTGGGAGGATTTCCAGCCACTCTTCCCCCAGTCTGTAGCTCTGCATGGGGTTCTTGTGATCCAAGTGCAGGATCCAGCACTTGGCCTTGTTCAGCCTCATTCTGTTGTCCTCAGCCCATCAATCCAACCTGTCCAGATCCCTCTGCAGAGCCTTCCTACCCTGTAGCAGATCAACACTCACGCCTGATTTAGGGTCACTTGCAAACTGACCTGTGATGACCTTTTCCAGATCATTGAAAAATATATTAAACAGGACTGACCCCCAGTACTACTGGGGAACACTGGCTGGCTGCCAGTTGGATTTAACTCCATTCACCAACACTCTGTGGTCTGACAAACCGGCCAGACTTTACCCAGACAGAGAGAAGTCCCTCCAAGGCCTAAGCAGCCTGTTTCTCCACAAGGACACTGTGGGAAAAGGTGTCAAAAGTTCTTACAGAAGTCTAGATAGAAAGCATTCTATGATAGCATGGTCTAGGTGCAATCTCTAGTTTTACCAAACCAGAGGAAAGTGCGCTCTGTATTTATTCTGTTCTTATGTTCTTCCCTACATTTCACTTATTTACTGAAGTATATGTTGAGACATACTTATTAACTGATAGACCTATTAAGCTGAATAGGGATTTAATTTGAACCAGTAAGGACATTTTTATGTTTTTGTGTAAGTAAGTTCATGCTCACTCATCTTCAACTTGCCATTGACCAGGACCCCCATGTCCCTTTCTGTGGCACTGTTTTCCAGCATTTCATTCCCCAGTCTGTCCAAACATCCAGGGTTGCCCCTTCCCAGGTCCAGAATCCAGCACTTTCTCTTGCTGAACTTCATACGGTTGGTGATTTTCCGGTTCTCTAAATTTTTGTGGTGTCTCGGCAGGCCCTCTGTGCCTTTAAGGGAATCAACAGCCTCTCCCAGTCTCATATCATATATGAACTTGCTCAGTATCCCTTCCAGTCCTGTGTCCAAGTAATTTATGATGATGGGGGAGAGAACTGGGCTGAGGATGGAGCCCTGTGCGACCCCGCTAGTGACAGGTCACCAGTATGATTTCACGCCAGTCAGTCACTGTAGTCTTTTGCATCTGACCTGTGAGCCAGTTCTCACTCATCATATGATGCATTTATCCAGCTGAGTGCTGGATATTTTGTCCAGAAGAATACTAAAAGAGACGATATTGGAAGTTTTGTTGAAATCCCAAAAGATCTCATCAAGTGGCTTCCCTTGATCCATGAGGTGAGTTACCTTGTCATAAAAGAAAGGCAGGTTT
>VXBQ01005801.1:84338-213088 GCA_013400175.1 Phainopepla nitens
AAGCAGGATTTTCCTGTCATGAAGCCATGCTGGCTGTGACCAATGACCGCATTGTCCTTCTGGTGTTTTTCAATGCCTCCCAGAACAATCTTCTCCATAAGTTTACCAGGCACTGAAGTGAGTCAGACAGGAGTCTGGGGTCCTCCTTCTTGCCCTTGAAAAGCTGAATGTTCATCAGCTTCCAGTCAGCTGGGACTTCTCCAGACTGCCAAGACTGCTCAAAAATCATTGTGAGGTTTTGTGACAACATCAGCCAGCTCTTTGAGGATTCTTGTATGAATCCTATCAAGCCTCATAGATCTGTGGCGATCCAGTGAAGCAGAAGATCCTGCATAATTTCAGGGTTGATCATATTTAATTACATATCTTCGGCTTAATTTTTTGTGTTGAGCAAATTCAACAAAAATCAAACAGGAAAGCATCAAAAATAATCAGTGTCAACACATTAACCATCAGCTTAGTGAATAGAAAATAGATGTTCTTAAGAATTCTGCCATGGTATTGAATGTATTAGTAATGTAAATTGCTCTAAAATATTGCCACATTTTTCATATTTGCTAATATCAGCCAGTTATGAAATAGAAAACCATACTTTTGTCAGTCACATTGATCTTTCAGATTGGTCTAATACATGCAAGGAATTTAAGCAGGATTTGTTGAGCTGGATAAAAAAGCTGACAGTGAACATACAATGTCATAAATGGCTTAACAGATCACATTTCCCATTTTTATCTTCTATGGGAAATCACTGAATCAGAATTCAAGCAATTTCACATTTGAAAGAAAATGTTTTTATTTACAATACTGAACTGAACAAAGTAATAGGTATACCATTTCAGAGAAGTTCATAATATAATCGGAACCTATCAGATCATAATAAAAGTAGTATAATCAGAACCATAATATACTGCTACTGCTTAAGATTAATTTTTGCATACTTTTTCTTCCATTTTGAAAGAAGAGTAACATGCTGCCTGCATCTTTTATTTGTTAAATATCTAACTATATGTTGAAAATTATGACCAGGTACAATCAATCACAACTGTTTCATCCAACTTGTAACTCCAATGGCAATGGATTCCTTTAGAAAATGGAATGAGGAGTGTCTCTGAGTATCTTTTCCTGACATGTTGGAAAACTTTCTGGAAAAGAATTAATAAGCTAAATGAGGAAAAGAAGAGAACAAAAATGGGAAGAGTGTATTTTTTAAAAAAAGATACATATTTTTGGAACCCATACAAATTAATGAACTCCAAGACCTGTTAATGAGATTTGTTGTTACTGAATCTAACAAAGAATTCTAAATATAATCCTGTCATGGTTTAAGCCCATCTGAAAATTAAGCACCATGCAGCCACTTGCTCAACCTCCCCTTTCTTTCCCCCCACTCCAAGGTGAATGGGGAGGTGAATCAATGAAAAACTTGTATAAGAGATAACAACAGTTTAATAAGTGAAAATAAGTAAAATATAATAATAGTGGTAAATGGTAAACATAATGACAATAAAAAGGGAAAAACAAATTATGCACGCTGAAGTTGCTCACCAGCCATGGACCCGTGCCAGATCTCACTTCCCAATCCCAGATCAGCTGTGCTTCCAGGTAACTCCCCTCAGTTTATATATTTAATTCTGTGGTGTGGTATATCTCTTTGGCCAGTTTGGATCAACTGTCCCAGATATAGTCTCTCACAGTTTCTTCAGTGTACCTTCCCACTGGCAGAGCATGAAACAAAAACAAAAATATAAACGCAACTTAGCAAAAACCCAATACATCAGTGTGTTATCAACACCATTCTCATTCCAAATCTAAAGCACAGCACTTTACAGCCCTTGAAAAGAAATTAACTCTATCCCAGTTGAAACCAGGACGAATTTTGCCAGTTCTCTATCTTTGGAAGTAGTACTTCACACTGAAGAAACCCCTGAAACAAGCTAAGCTTGGTATATCAAGTATTTGGGTTGTTCAGGGGTTTTTTGAGTTAAATTGAATTTCTGATGAGCTGTATTAAAACACGTATTCTAAAATCAAGACACAGGTCTTCAAAACTGGCCTTTTTGAAAATGACCTAATTTCTGTAGTCCTCTTATCTTTTATCATTAAAATTCCCCAGGAATCTGAAATTTTATATGTGTTTGTACCTACAGCACTTCAAGCTATGATATAATGATAGATGGGGCTGCAACAGCAAAACAATCTCACCAATTCTTGTTCACCTACCTCCTAAAAAGATTAGTCACTTGTTTCTGCACAGTCTGCTGCACATTTATATACAGAAATATGACCAGTTCCTTGAGTTGGTTTCCAGTGTGGCTTTATTATCCTGTTGATACAGCTGAGAAATTTGTGTGTTGCTTTACAGATGTGAATGCCTGCCCATGATCAGGCAGTTTTGCTGTCAAATTCTCAAAAATATTTCCTGATTTTTTTCAGCCTATAAAGTCTGTGTGTCTGTACATTTTATAGGCTCGACACTTCAGCTGAAGTTCATGACTAAATCTGGATGGACTCTGTCACTCTGTATCCAGGTGGCTAGAGGGAGGAATGGATTGCATAATGCATTCTCTCCCCATGCCAAAAACTGGTCATGTATTTTTCACAAAGCCTTATTCACACAAAATTTGTAATCAAGCTGTGGAGTAAATATTGGGCAGTCTTGTCCCCATCTTCAGAGGATTAATGCAGCTACTAGATACTGTCATGTTCAGCCTTGTTCTCTTTCTCTGGCCAAGTAAGTTTTCAGCTTTTTTATACAAAGTAGAACAAGTTCAGTCAAAATCTGTATCCTTTCCATAATATGTAACTTAAAGACAAAAAAAACTTTCAGGAAAATGAGACGGAACTGTGTTTTTTAGTCCCACTATAAGGTAGAATTATCAGATCTTTTACATGACAGATAAGTCTTCTATCTACTAATTCACTGCTTAAAATTTATCTTTGTAAAAAAAAAGGTTTAAAGATAACTTATCATAGCTATAAAAAACAGACCTTGAGTGCTCACCTAGAGAGTTTTCTTCAGTTTGAATCACAGAAGTCTCCAAAAATCACGACTAAATGAATATTAAAGAGGCAAGATGTACACCTTTACCCATGCAGGCTCCCAGCACTGAGGAATAAATAGTTCTGAGGCAGCCAATTTCTCCCATGCAGTTTAGGCCTTTAATTAAGGTACTAACTTCAGGGTTTCTGCCCTCATGACTGCAATGCTTTATTTTTGGATGTATGCAGAAAACACTGAGGATTTGAGCAAATATGTAGCTAAGTATCTTCTTAGGATACTTGGTAGTATCTAGTTATACACTACTCTAAAATTTCTATTAGCTATAGAAATATCTATAAATTATAGATTATATTTTATTTATACCTAGAAATTCTCTCTTTTAGAAAGCTCTTCTTTTCATTTTCCTACTCCCTATAAAAATGCTTGATTCTTCAAAATTTTGTAACAACATTAAAAAGGATCAAAGAAGGAAGCACCCTTGCAACTATGCATTGCAGCTGTTTCTAGTTCTCAACTTTTTCTTCACACTAGAAGCCTTTTTGGAAATTAATTACATAGCAGAGTAATCTTCCACAAAGCTATGAGCCCAAGCTTTCTGTAAGCATTTTCTGGTAGCTATTACTTTGCACATCTACTCCTGGTAGTGTAAATCCTGACTACTATAGCTTGCTTCTTAGAAGATACCATATATCGTTCTGTTAATATTGTCAAGAATCTCCCCGCACTGTTGCATGTAGCTTACTGAAACTTCACATTAAGGAGTTAAAACTAAGAAAATCATGCACCAACACATTTTATTTTGTGTCTTTAAACAAATTTTCAGATCTGGAATAAATTGTGTGAGTACTTCTCTAGAGCTAAAAGAACTGAAACATGTCTATGTCCTTCTTGTCATAGTTAAGTATCAAACTGGGCAATGAAAAAGAGGGCTGCATTAGCCTAGGGGGAAAGTGTTAGAAAAAGAGAAAAATATGGCAACAAAATAACAACAAAATTGTACCAGGATTGAAGAAGCAAGGTGCTGTTGAAATTTGTAACAGCAGAGTGGAGAATTAAGACATCATGCAGCAGAAATATAGGCATGGTAGTGTCAGGGTGCAGCCAGGACAGACATCTCAAAGGAAGGTCAACTAGGTGCCAAGGGTCTCAATGGGTCAGGCAGGAGCAGTGTTCTCACCACCAAAAGATGCAGTCACACAGTGTTTGAGCAAAGATAACATGTCTGGAGACAGAGTCCAGAAACAAGCAAGTTCACAGTAGCAAGGCAAGTCTAAGATCAAGCTGTGAGTCACATCAGCAAACCAAAACTACAAAATCAGCAAGGTACATGCACAGGCATAGGGATACACAGACCACAACTCAGAGAAAGTGTAAGCATGACTGAGTTTAAACTACACATCCCAAGGGAGGTAAGGATACTCTAGACATGTTTTACCAGTGTTCTCACACAGCTGTTTCCACCACAGTCTGCGCCCAGGTTACACTGATATGTCTCATCAAGATGAGCCCAGCACAAGCTCCTGAGAAGTGAAGAGGTGACAAAGACCATTGCTAAACTTAGAGTGCTGACAGCCAAACTTTCATGGTTTTGAAGGCAAATAATAGAAGGTAAGAGGAGAACAGTATGTGATGAACAGTGAAGGAATAGAAAGGTAGTTGTAGGGCTAGTGTTATTTTAAAGATAGAGTAGCCAAACTGAGAAAGTAGTAATAAAAGCTAAAATCCTTAAACTATAAAGGCAGGAAAAAAGGAAAACTGATTTATTTTATTTTTAGATCATTTGGGTCCTGTTTTATCTGCTTCCATTAGCAATGTGCAGTGAATTTTAGACAGCTGTCGGACCTGCTTTACAAGTGGGAAAAAAAATATAGAACTCCTATATTTGCTGAGGTTTATCTATTCGCTACATGACAAAAGTGGTGTGGTAGTTCTGCGATATGCAAGTACTCTAGTTAGTTACAAGAAAGATAATGCTGATAATCTTACACAGACAAGAAGGAAAGACCAACATGGAAGGAGCTCAGAAAGACAGCAGCTGTAATATACCACTATTTCAGTTATAAACTGAAGTTGCAAATACAGAGAGAATTAGAGATGCTTATATACCTATATATCTGCACAGCCTATCCACATTCAAGTGTTCAGGTTTTCTGCAAAGAAGATGATTTTCACCAAAGAGGTCAGCTTCATCTGGAGGTGTAAATGTGGTCTATGCATAGGGTCTGTACATAGTTCAGAAATGCATGACTTCTTAGTCTTAATCCCCTACTAAATTGGTAGTTCATATGTTATATAAATGCATTAATAATTTTTTTTAAATTGTAAAGGTAATAAATTAATGACATTACTTAAAACTGAGTTCTTTTTTCCTTCTTATCTTCTTCTTTTCTTCTCTTTCTCTTTTTATCTTTCCTTCTTACCCTTTTTTGTCCTTAGGTTTATCTAATTATCCAGCTACCCTAGATTTCTAATTCTCTAACACAGCAAAGGAACAGCAGTTTAATGTCTTTCTTTTCCTCTGCATCAGGAAGAAATTCTTATGATGACTGATTATTGGTGTTTAGCAAAATTCAGATATTCATTTAAAGAATTATTTTCTACTTTATTTTCCCTTACCTTCAGTCAATCAATCATGAACTGCTGCTCCCTAATTGCTTTTAAAATGTACTTTGATATTGATTTTAAAGTTAAGTGGGGACCTAAGTCTATTACTGAGTTTATTTACAATTTAAGGAACTGTTAAACATGAATAAGTGTATTCAAAACAGACATTAAAGAATTAGATGTTTCTTTTTTATTTCTTGATCAATTATGGTCAAGAAATAAAATGTAACTTGTGTTACATGTGTTACTTTTTAATTTTATTTTGTCAGCAAAAAATCTTTTTTGCAGAAAGAAAACTAGCAAGAGCATTCAGATGACATTAGAGTGTGATTATTTACTGTACAGTTTGCATTGTTTACTGTTAGCTTACATTATTATTGATTAGACAACACTTTTACACTAGCCTGTGAATCTATTTCATCCCACTAATGCTACCTTTAAAGTTGTGAATATAGCACATGCATGACCAATGAAAGGCTGTAGGTCATTGTAGGACTGACAAGGATGTGGGCTTGTTCTAAACATGCTATGGGGAAGTTTCATTTCAGTTGCTTTTAAACTGGTGCCTACATTGCAGTTCTAGCTGAGATCAGAACCCAGTGGTCTTGTCTAAATTCTAGTCAGCAGAGTTATTATCTCAGTAATAAAAAATTTCACCAAAGAACATTTTTAGCAAAGGCAATCATAAATCATAATATGTGGTATTGAGTTTTACCTCTTCAAAACATGTCACAAAAGTTATTTATGTTTGTTAATATATAATTGATACAATAAATATCAACAGCATGATACAGAATATCTCCAATAATTCCCTTTGGCTAATCCTGGGAAGAAACTTTACTGTGGTTTTAAAAAACATGTGTACCCGCAACCTCAGCAGTTAAGAATCAGTTTATATAATCCACTAGAATGGTGGGGTGGAGTTTAACAAAATTCAGATAGTCTTTTAAAAAATTAATCTCAATTTCATTTTTCCTTGCCTGTTGTTAATTAATTGCTCTCCATTCTATAATGGAGACTAACTTTCAGAAGCTACATTAAAAACTTCAGTCACATGAAAACAAATGCAAAATGAAAAGAAAAGATGTAGCTGTGAATAGTCACATTCTGATATGGAAATGAGTTCTTAGCCTTAACTAAAGGCTTTAACTTCAGCTGTCATAAATAGTCAAAAGTTGCATGGTAGTTAATATGACATGGTAACACAAATGAGCTATATTAGCATAACATTAAATATATAGGTGTGCATATATATGTATGCACCTTTGGACTAAAGTTGTTAGCTATCTGGCCATGTTCTGCAGCTTCTTCTTCATTAAACCTTTTCCTTTCAGCTTAAAAACAAAGAAAATCCTGCATAATTTCTTTAATACTATAAAGCTAATGAAGCATTACTAAGAATTTTAACGCAAGCTTTCAAAAAAATAAATAAATGCAGATTATTCCGTGTATTTAAAGGAAAATAAGTTAATTCCAATAATATCTTGAATTTAAGATTTGAAAAAGTTTTTTTCAGCATTTTATAATCCCTTTAAAATTGCTTTTAATCGGTTCTCTGTTTGCTACTGAGTCAGAAACTACATTCTGAATTAAAAAGATGTGATCTAAAAGCCACCTGCAAAAGTGCCAGCTTTATTAGCATTCTGATCTTTTCTTGGTTTAAAGAAATGCTCACGCTGAAAATTCAGGTTATTTACACTTTGTGGCAAGAGAAGAGGTGTACTTGTACATGTGCAGTAATTTTTGAGAGAGTGATAGAACAAAAATCACGATTCTTAAAACTGAACACAGAAATTACAACTAACTAAGATTCTTTTCCTTCTCCATCTACTCTAAACAAACTTAAATCAACCTTGTGCTGTTCAGCCTTCTGGGAAAGTTACTTGGGAAAAAGGGCAGACTTCCACATAGCTGCAATATCCTTTCAGGTAGCTGCAGAGAGAGATAAGATCTCTCCTGAGCCTCCTTTTCTCCAGAATAAATAACTCCAGCTCCCTCAGCTGCTACTCATCAGATTTGTGCTCTAGACCCTTCACCTGCTCCTTTGTCCTTTTCTGGACATGCTCCAGCACCTTAATTCTTTTTTGGATTTCTACTCCAAAATCCTCATTTTTTCCTGCTTTTCATTAAAAATGACAAGAAAAATAATGGCATATGTTTGCAAATTATTCTGTATTTAATACCTGTATTTATCTAAGCAATCAAAAGAGAGATTTTTCTAGTGGCAAAACGTAATTGTCTCTGCAACAGATTAACACTAAAAAATAAGCAACAGCTTCACAAAATACTTTTTGACCTATTGAAGACTTATGATATTAAAAATCAATACACAGCAGTTTCATTCCTGTAATTAAATTCACTAGGAATGAAATGTGATAGCATTTTTTAAGCTAAATTCTGTAGAGCATATTATAAAATCCTGTTTTCGGGTATGGTTGTTGTGATCATAAATTTTGAAATGCAATAAATTGACAGGTTTGATTTCAGCCTGCTAAAAATTAAAATGCTGTTTATCTCACTGCTGTCTTCAGGTTGGTTCTGTCATCGAGGTACAGTTCTAATAAATTCTTATTTCTGAGACTGAACATTCTCTCAGGAGTCCTGCAGATTCTGAATAAATAAAGCAATATAGACAGGATAGAATAGGTTCTGAATAGATAAAGCAATTCTGAAGTGAGAAGGCTCACTCATACATTTATGTTACAAATAAACTGCAATTTTGAAATGTATCATTAGACTCTCATGGAAAACTTCAGATTCTCTCCTTCAACAAGAGAAGGTTGAAGAAGCTGTAGAACTGATCCATGTGTTTCAGACATGTATGCATAAGCAAAAATCAGAAATACACAATTTTAGTTTAAGACTTAAGCAAAAGGAAAAAATGCAGATTTATAGTTATTCAAATTAATAAAAATATTTACAATTTTAATTAACGTGGAAAATGTCAAAAACTGTCCTCTGTGTGTAATATATCTTACTTCATCAAAGCATTATTTTCACCACTGCTGTGTATGAATATGCATACTATATGTTATATCTGAGTTCTGTGTAGTCTTTTAAGCTAGTATTAAATATACTGATACAGTTTTTACTTCAAAATATGTGTCTTTAAACTTCATGAACCAAATTTTAAAAAAACCAAATATTTTGAGGCATGTGGAGTTACTTTGCCAGCTATTAACTAAGAATTTTCATTATTCCACTGGAAAACACACATAATTTTTAAATCTGAGAGTTCAAATTAAATCACCAGAACAATACTCACAATAAGATTTGTTTTCATTATGAGAGAAACAAGTCAAAGCTTGGTCAAGTCCACGGACACCAGAGTAACTAGAATGACTTTCAAGTGTGAAGAAACAGAGAAAGTGAGAGAGGGAGAAAGGAAGGTAATGAACTCAAAGTAAATCTCTGTCATACTGTAAACCAGTACCTCTGTAGGGTCTCAAAATCTATAGGAGAAAATATATTTGCTGTTGATATTCTATCCTCTTGAGGCCGCAACATGACACGGCTCACCGGAACTCGGGCTAGCTCTAGTCACTCCGGCACTATGCCAGGAGTGGGGAATAGCCTTGGTAGAGCAGCCGCAAGCTGAACCTTTAGAGCCACTTGCTCTACGGTGAATGCATGCTGTCAGGGAGAGGGCAAAGAAGCGAGGAGAGGCTCTCTGTCTTGAGGTACAAGAATGAAGTTTATTGAGGCCAAAGGAGTCAGGAACAGAAGAGCTCGGAGCACCTCTCTGCACAGGAGCAAATACTGTTACAAATTAAGGAGTGGGTACATGCAACAAAACAGTCAGGGGGGCACAGGGGAGGATCATAAGGCAGGGTTTACAGAGTGTAACCCAATGGGGAAACATAAGAGGAGGGAGCAATTCAAATACACCAATGGAGTTCTGTGAAACACAGAAGTTTCTGGACAAAAGGGCAGGCATAGGAGAAGACTGGCAAGGAGAGCTCGGGAATAAGGGGCAGGGTTACACTGATTGATAGGGAAGGAACTGGAATAAAGGGAGGGGATACATTTGAGGGACAGCTTAGGGGAGGATACAACTGGGGGATGAACCATAGGCAGGGAGAACATAGGGGAACATGGGGATGGACCATTAATATAAATTAACAGCAACCGATTTGAAATAAACACACAAAGCAACAGCAACACAGTACATAACTGCTACTGAATTACTTATGAAAAGATAAGGTGTTTAGCTTGCATTTTAAACAAATTTAAAATGAAATGTTTGCAATATATCAAAGAACCATGGGGGTAGTAACACCTCCCTTTTTAAGTGGCTTGGATTCCATATCACACCATGCATTTGCACAGCCAGTCTCCCTTTGTCTATTTGGACCCTAATGTCACTCTGCAACTAAATTTTTTTTGGCAGTGATGACAAACTCATATGGAAACTCCATGTAGCATAGCTGCATTTCATCTAGTCTTTGTGTTTCTGCTTCAGAGAATATTTCTTCATCCTGTGGTGTAAGATTCCTTGACAGCTTTTGAACAGCTGTCAAGTAAAATTTTATTTCTAGATATTTCCTTTGCCTTCCAAATCAACTGTTGATTCCCACCTAGTGGGAGCAGAATATGAAATATCTCATACCCCCAGTTGTGTAAAATCAACTAAGTCATCCACCCAGCTGGTCTACTGGTACCCATGGTCAGCAATTGGAACCCAGACTTGGACTTATATTATTGGCAGCACATAGGGCAGAATCAAATTAGGCAATGAAAGAACAAACCATGCTGTGGTAGTAAACATACATATCAGTTAACAAAAATGCAGCAATAAGCAGTGGGATTCTGCCTAACGTGAGCAGAAACTTCTGAAGTTAAATGCATGGAAAAAAAGAATAATAATAACAATGATAATAACAATAACGGGAACAACAACAACAACAATAATAGCTAAATGAAACAAGACAATCTATGGGAGTGAATAAGAAATGACAGCAGACAACAGTAAATCATAATATCAGCTAGCTGGCAGACTTAAGAGTTGAATGCAATGATGACCCAATAGTCAAATTAAGAAGTGTCCTAAAGGGGAAATTAATTCTAACTATGATTTTAAAATCCCATTGATTTCTCAAACAAGAAACTAAGTATTCACATGGAAGGTTTAAATGCATGCCTGAATAAGAAAAACACATACAGTTCTTGTAGAGGGCCTGGGAAGATGAGGAAAAATTAATTGAATGATTCTTATGTCCTGTTCTCTCTAAGTTGTTATTCATAGAGAAAAGCATACTAACACAAGATAATTTTTTCCTCTCTTTGTTGAAAAACAAATTATTAAAGTTATATATCAGAAGCAATCAAAGCAAAGAGCAAATAAACTACACTTTACGTGAAATTCATAGTTCTGTTTTGATTTTCTTCACAAGATCATGACTTGTATGCCTCAATTTTTATTAGGAATAAGAAAGAATCAAATATATAAGAATATACGTAATATGTATTAAAAAGCTGTTATTCTTTATCTAAAAGTTGTAAACCCTGTGAATAGCTTGTAATAACAGTTTTGTACAACATCATCAGAATAGAAAACAGTCTTGCCTGAACTCTTATAGGCTGATAAATATGATACGTACATATCTATAAGAACATATAAATGTACAAATTACTTATAGAAAAAAAAATCTGGGTATTGTTCTGGTAATTTTAAACAGATTGCAATAATATAAAGTCACTATATAAATATGGCTTAATTGCCAGTCTCACCATATAGTACGCAACTTTCTGGATATATGAAAAGAAAGAGAATATAGAGGAAAATACTTTAATCAGGCTTTAATAACAGCTTTGTTAACTTAGCAAATATTCCCTGATATCAGATCTTAATTACTTCTTTAACCAGTGCAATTGGTTAAGGCCCATGTACATGAAGACAATTGTCTGTATGGGCGCATACATACCTCAAACCTCCATGGAACATGGTTGCATTTCATCTAATTGTCATACTTCTTCTTCAGAAATTATGACTGCATTGATAGCTTCTGAACAGCTGTCATGTCGAGTTTTGTTAGAAATTTGCTTTTTTCCTAAATCATCTATTTTTTTTCTACTTTTTTCTCCTCTAGATTCAATATCTTCTGTCAGTCCTTTGCTCTGCTACAGCTGGGCCCTGCTACTCCCGAAAAGTCACAATTTTCTAGCCATATATGAGAGGAAGAATATCCTGATCCCAGGGTTTTTGGGGTTTTCCCTGTATTTCCTGTGAGGAAGGTCTTCCAAAGTTAATTTATTTTAAATCAGCCCCTTATGAAATGAGTACTTTTGTTAGATGTCTGCCAACTGATGATAACAGCAGGAAAGCTTTTAGCTTCCTCTGTTTGTTTCGTATTAACACTAGTCAAAAATACAGTTATGACTTAATAGGAGAGCTACATCATGAATAATTGAAGTAAATTATGTAAATAATATTTTTGTTGATGAACATACAAACTGGATCAAATCAACCATGAACAGAATACTGTGCCACAAACACATCACATGCATTAAATTAAATTATATACTGGAACAAGATAGATTTCTTCATATATCACACTGTAAGAATTTAAGCCTGGATTACAGATGCTTTGCCTCTGTAACTGGTTCTTTAACAACTCTGATAGTAGCCAAGAACCTACTCTTCTTGGCAACCTACATCTCTCCTGAGCTGTAGAAAAAGAGCAGCACAAATTTGTCCTGTAACTTATGCTATTAGTTGCTCTTTGCTGACATATTACTCTGGGTTTAATTATCATAACAGACTGTTGGGGGTTGGGTTTCTTCCTTTTTACTTATAGAATTTTTTTCCCATAAATTGCTAGGAAACTAACTGCTGGGTACTTACTGGTACTTACAGGTACTTAGGAAAAACAAAAGAAGTGGCTAGGGTCAGGAGAGAAATGTAGCATCTGGCTACACCTCCTTTTCTCTGAGAGTTTCTCTCCAAGGGACAGAGATACCATGAGAACTGGGAGGCAGGAAAAGACGGGGCTGGTGGCAGCTGCGCTGTCTTTCACTCCAGGCTTTGGAGGACACCTCGGGCTGCTGTTTGGGGAGAGGCGTCTGCCACCGCCAGGAGCTGCCACCGCCAGGAGCTGCCTTTCTTCTGCTGCTGAGCCCCACATCCCCTGCCCTACTGGGACCTCCAGCGGTTCCAGCTACCACCACACAGTTTCTGATATATCATGTCCACCACCCTGGGATTTCTGCTCATTCCCGCCTTTCCAGCTTGTTTCCACAAAGCTGCCATTACCAAGTGCTCCCCGAACCAGGCCACAGCGCCCCCTGCAGCCGCGGGGGAATCACTGCTCCTGCCCTGCACACTGGGAGCCACCAGTGCCCCTGCTGGCTGTGCCTGGAACTGCACCCAAGGGGAAAGGGCCTGCGGCCAAGAGAAGGCTGGCCCTGAGTTTGTGGTTCTGGTTGCTGTTAATGCCGTAGTTGTTATTTTTTGGCTTTATTATACATAATAGTAAAGAACTGATATTCCTATTCTCGTATCTTCACCTCAGAGCCCATTAATTTTAAAATTATAATAATTCAAAGGGACGCAGTTTACATTTTCCATTCCAAGGGAGGATCCTGCCTTCCTTAGCAGACACCTGTCTTTTCAAACTAAGACACAGATATAGACTGGGAGTTAGCCATAAGGAGTTGTGCTTGCTTATGACTGAAGTCAAGCCAAGACTTCCCACTGTGCATTTAATTAATATTTTAATGGATGCTCTATTGCAGCGGAAATTCATCAAAGTAGGACCTAAACTTGTTGTGAGTAAAAGCATGTATATGCAACCATAGCAGTAGAGCGAGACTCTCCCTTCAACTTGTGTAGTATTTTCTAGAAATTCAGTAGAATTTTATAATGAGAAATAAAACATTTCCAGAAAAAGTAATTCAAAATGGAGAGGTGAGAACAGAATAGGCAAGAAATATTCCAACCACATACCATAAAAACCCTTGGGTTTTCTAGCTGTTAATGACTTCCTCTCACTAATCACCAGCAATAAGTCAATCAAGGACAACCATACCTCCAGTAAAAATCATTCAGTTCAAACACTGTCTTTGACTTAGACTTCACAAACTAGCTCAGGAGATTTTGTTTGATTAATTGTGCTTACATCTTTAGTTCATTTAAAATGTATATATTTTGTAGGTTATGACATAAAGCCTAATTTAAACAACTCATTCCCATACTTGCCCACCCTCAAGGGTTCAAATACAGTTTAAGCTGCTAGAATTAATGGAGAAAAGTAATGCTGTAAAAGAAGAAATACGGCCTTATAGGACAAATTTGCCTGTGCTCATTCTGTCATACTTTTCTTTCTTTTTCATAACCATAAAACAGAATAAGACATTACAGTGCAAAAGATTGTTTATGGAACATAGATTTTTTAACATAAACTGCCTAGTGTCAGGAAACTCAGAAATTAAATTTCTTTTCGAATTTGCTTCATGTTCTGCCTCTTTCTTCATCTTTTCCTTCCAAATATGATTTTACCCTTCGGTGAAGTTGATGTTATAATAGAATTGATCTACTCTTGCTCGTCTGTTACAATTCACCATAGGTTCCCTAAAGTATTTATTAAGTGGTATAGGTCCTATTTATCCCTTAGATTCATATCAAGCAAGCATAGAAACAATAATTTGCATTAGTATGATTAGTATTATTAGTATTATTATTAGTACTACTTTCTGCAGAGAATATTATACATGATTTTTTTTTGAAAGAGTAAAAGAGGATGTAATGTTCAAGAAGTATGTATAAAAATCAGCATATATTTATTGTACAGTTTACATTAGTGGGAAAGCAAGAGAGAGTTTGGGAAGTAATATTTTCCTTAAAAAAATCATGTATACTTTGACAAAATTATGAAGAAAACTGTGTAGTAATTATGAAGATATAGAGGAATAGATACATGCTGTCCTAGGGAACTGATGTCATCACAAAATACACGAGAACACAGACTGATTATAGAACATATAATGAATCACAGAACACAGATGCTACATAGTAGTCTAAATATTTATTACATTCTTTTTTCCAGTGATTTGCTCATTTAGATTACTGGCAACACATTTTTTTTGCTTTTCAAGCAAATATAAAAGGTGAAATTGTAAAAAAAGATACTGAAAATAAAAGGTCAGGGACAAAATAATGGTTAAATACTCCTCTCAGTTATTTTGCAATGCTGTGAAATTTACCAAATCTCCTTGGTATTTCAATTGACCAGGCCTTTTCGCTGAAATGCCTCTGTTATATTTACTACAAAGATTTTCTAGTGCAAAGTACAAAATATTCTTCAATTAAAGAGAAGTTATTGGTACTGTAACTGTAAATGTATTTGACTACAAGATATATGAAGAGGCACTCAGCTGATTGAATGATTCTTCCAGTCTTAATAAATTTTTGAGCTGTCTTTTCGCAGCTTATTCTCCATCAGGACCCTTTTCACAGGGCTGCTGCCTAATCAGCCTGATTCCACTCTGCGGTGTAAGAATGCATATTCATTTTTGTTGAAGTACACTGCAATCTTGTTGCTCCATTTTTCCAGGCTTTTGAGGTACCTGTGGATGTCAGCCTTTTTTAAATGTTCCAGACACCTGTGCCAACTTGGTCTTGCTTTCAGCTACGGGGGGGTGGGTGCTTACCAGCCTATTTTCCATAGCATTGTTGAAAATCTTAAATTTTTGCTTTGTTTTGATTTTTTTTTTGGTTTCGGCACAGGGCATATAGTTGAAACAGAAATACTTTAGAACAACAGCTAATTTTTAGGGCAGATTATTCAAAAATATATTATACACTGACACAATCTCTAAATCTATGTGTTCTTGTAAGGTATTAAAGATGCTTCTCTACTTTTCTGATGATTCACAATTGTACTAGTTTGAAAGCAAACCAGTGGGAGATCTCCAGTCAGAAATGCAATTTAATAGGAAAATTAAAATAAATGCAATAATACAGACACACTGACAGATTCAGAATACAAGCTGACACCTCGTTGGTCAGGGTGGTGGTAGCAGTCTGATTAAATGGTGGCTGCAGTCTTTTTGGAGTAATAGATGTGGTTCTGTTGAAGCAGGAGTGGTTATGTAGCTCTTGTCCTCTGGGAAGTCAGTGGATAAAGCCACTTGTGGCATTCCAAACCTCAGATTATATCCAAGTAGGAATGCTTGGTTCCTCCCCATGGGTGGAGCATCTCACATTGGGATGATAATAATGTATCAGTCATGCAGTAAGGCTTGATGGCCCATTATTAGAACGTATCTCATCAGAGGGAGTTATGAGGGATGGGTCATGGGAAAAGATAAAGAACATAGCCCCATCTATTTGTAACAGATGGTGATAGAATACATGCTTCTGGTTACATCTTACACTGTAACCTAAGACAAGAGTATTCTATTCATTGCCTATTGTTATAAGACCAGGCAGTGAAGAACATAGAACAACAGAACAGCATAAAAAAGGTTGAGTTGAAGTTTGTTCTTTAAGAGAAAGAGGGAAAAAATTACCAAAACTATTAGAAAGGTAAAGGAATTGGACAGAATGTGAAAGCATTTTATCTGGTTTATTTCTTAATCTTAGATATTTTATTTAAAATTTTTTGACTGAACAATACCACATTTTATTTTTTAAGGAAACCTATATTTTGCCTAACAATGTGGTAATCTCACATACAAAAAGAAATAAAGGATGGGGTGGTTTTTGTGTGTATCTGTAATTCTGCAATTTCATTTTCTCTGTGTTTCCAGTTTCTTTCGTGTCTCTTAAGTTTCTACGGTACAGAAAGGTTTGCAGCTTATAATTGTGAATAATCAGAAGGAAAATCTTAATTAATTTGCATGCCTGTACCACTTCTGTTTTCTTTTGGGACAGTAATGAAAACTGCCACCATTCTGTTAGCATCTGAAAGGAAATATCAGCATTTGAACTAGTCGGCTGCAGTTCTGGACAATAGAATAATAAATTTCAGAAAATGCTCCACTATTCAGTTGACAAATTGAAAACTGTACCAACAAGACTTAAAACATCACATTCAAGCTGTAGATCCTTTGTCAAGCTGTGTGTTAACTCAGCATGAGGAGGATTGTGAAGATATACAGAAAAGCTGTCACTAGAAGCTAAAAGAACTTTAGGCTTCACTGCTTGCTTCTCACAAAGATATATGTAAAAGGTTGCTGTCAGCTCCTGCTTAAAATTAAATAAGGAATAAGATTCAGGCTTGTCTCCCACTTTTCTGCTTAAACCACTAAATATCTGCATGCATGAGTGCATCTTAGAAGTGTAGTCAGAAGCCATGGGAATTTAGGGAGACTTTTCAAGAGTTGCTCTCATAAAAGCAGCCAAACAATGACTGACTGTTTACCAATATCTGTATTTAAACTTATTTCTTTAAGTATAAGTTGCCTCTTTCACAAATGCATTTAGAAAACATTCTTGTAGTTCTAATGAAGTTTTGGAGATCTGGTCATATGGTATTTAAAAATAATATTTGTCTCTTTCCCTCAGATTTCCATCATCCTTTTTTTTTTTTTAACCACTTATTTACAGTATAGCCTGTATGTCTTTCTTCACATGGTTTTAAACATACCTAAGATATTTACAAACTAAATTCGCTGCAGAAATCGTGTTACAAACAGAGTATGACTTGAATTTGTTAAACTGAAACATACTTACTTCATCTGTTGCCCCCTTAAATATATGCATAAATTTAGTATGATGGTAATTAAGCTTCTGTGACATTGCAGATACTCCATGAGAATTTTAGTATAAAAATTATTTCCTCTGCTTTCCCATATTCCCTAGGTAACAGAAATTGGACTTAGCCTATAGCACTGGTAGTACCAATGCCATTTCTGTTTTCTTAATCTTGAAAAGAAAAATAATACTGCAGATTAAATCGTGTACAGTTTATATTTTCTTTTCAAGAATTTAATATTTTGTAATCCTCACTAAACCAAAATCACCTTTGAAGTTCACGCATGTTTTACAGTGAGAAAGACTATGGGAAAAAAACAGGTTGTTTGCAATAGTTTGCAATAACTATAAGATTATATACTTATGAAACTGTGAATTTACCTTTAAAAAATGTTTTGCTGCAACAATGCTACCAGTCCTTTGGAAGTTACAGACGCTACTTATACACACTTAATGAAGAGTTATTTCAGCTTTATATTACTACATCAGTTTAATGCCACCCTACCCTACACTTACATTACTGTTGTGGTGAGCTGGTTAGACAAAGTCACTGACTAAAGTACAGTGGAGTTTTTTGGGGTTTTTTTAGGGGAGAGTTGCGGTTCTTTTGTGTGTGCAGCTGAGCTTCAGGGAGCTGAAGCAGTGGAGAGTTGTCTTTGAGAAACTCCTCAGTCACTGCAGGAACAATCAGAGACCTACATGTAGCACAAAGAATCAATTCAGGCTGAAGAAAGTTCTTTCTTCTTTTTTTCTTTTAATCCAGAAAAATGCCCATGCAATGACTCTTTACCCCTTGAGTTCTAGCTGATACAATCTAAACAAACATGACAAGGCATGATAAATGTTATTTCTGCAATATATGTTATTTCAGATATGACTTCTGAGAAAAAAAAATAGAGTAAAAGCTGTTGTTTGTTTTCCAGTTGCAGATTCTATTTGTCAAGGGTAATATTTAGTACTACCTGCTCATGCTGCTCTGTTAAAAGTCTTTGCCTAATCGTTGGGAATAAGGCATTATGGTAAGTAGATAATTTGCTCAATTTATATAGCTCTGCCTTTTGGGAATGATTATTTAAATTACAAAATGTTTATTGTCAACATAATGAAGATGTTTATTTCTTTGCATCTGGGCAGCTGCCCAACCAAGATTTCAGACATTGAAGAAAAAGAAAAATTACATAATGATTATAATTTCATCAGGTATCTTTTCCATCCTAAATCTTTTATATGAAATTTAAAAAAAAATATGAAATGCGCAGCAAAGAGAGATAAATATCAATGGGATCTTGGTACAATAGTGACATGCTGTAGCAGGTGTTAGTTAGCACTGTGTCAGATTAGGCCATGAGCACAGGCAGCTCAGCCTCTTAGAGGGTTTTGAAACCCTGGGCTCCCACAGCAATGCAAAAGTGTTAATCTGAGAGTTTGCTGGAGTTATGTGGCGGTACATTTCTACTCTTTTGCCTTTTTCAGGCCACACTATGATCGGAGAAATGCTTGTTAGGCTTTGGCCTTAATGAACAGCACCTGGTCTCTGCTCCTCTTGAGCATCTCAGAAACACTGTCTGCTCCAGGAACTCATGCTACCTAATGAGCTCCTGCTTTTTTCATTTCTATGAACAGCCCTTGAAAGTATATTTTTTGCTTGAATATCACACCATCCTTGTTCTCATACCTTCATGTAAAGTTGCCAGTCCAAAATGCAGCAAGGATGAAACACTGCTATAATTAAAGCCCCCTGTCTCATAGCCCTATAAGCAGCAGTCCAAAACAAGACCCTTTGAGCTCCTCTCCTGCACCACAGCAGGCTGTGACCAGCAACCTCCCTCTGAGTGGGACACCTCTCAGAGCCAACACCTCTCAGAGCCAATGCACTCTCAAGTTTGCCATGCTCAGAGGCTCATCAAACAACAATGAATCCTGGGTCAATACCCCCACTTCTTAGGGCTCAATCCTTTGGCTTCGATGCAAAGGCATCTGAAGTAAGCATTTCATTATTTTTAGGGGAATTTTTCACAGGTACCTTGCACTGACTCCTTATGTCTGTGCGCATATGCTGTATCAAATATGGGAGAAATGTTGCTCTCCTAAATGTTTAAGTACATTAGATATGTAAGTAAGATAGGCCTGTAAATAAGTTACTGTTTTGATATAGTAAATCCTATATGAATCCTTTGTTAAAGTGTTAAGTTCAATTTAAGTTGTAAGTTAAACAGTGTTACATTTCAGTGTTGTTAAGCCTTGAGACTATATTCCGTTTTGTTGCCCTTTCTATCCCTTTGTCACACACGCACACACACACAGATAGTTCTTGGTTTGTTTTAGTTCGGTTTGGTTGACTGGATTTTTGTTGCTTTTTCCTGTGTGCCTTAGCCATATAGCCATGGTACAGTGAACCTTGCCAATGAACTTTGTCATGCTGTTGCTTTTGTGCTAAATCTGTTTTTACTGATATCTGTCCCAGTGATTCCTTAAGCGACCTAAATCACTCATTTTTAACAGATTACAATGTGACTACTTTTTGCAGTAGCAGGCCAGTTTGTGCAAGGTTTCTTGGGCCTTATCTGGTTTAACATGCTTTGATCCAAAATCCATAATCTTCATTTTAGTCCTTTTCCTAACACCATTTTTTTTGGAGCTGCCTGTATGGTTTCATGCTACCAAGCATATTTTCTAAGACTTAGAAATGAGTGCTTACAGGAATGCTGCAATATTCACTGCAAGAACTCAAATGAATATTCATTGCACTTTTTTTACATATAAGAATTAGACAAAATAAAGATTCTCCCACTGGAAAGGCAGACTTTTTGCTTGAAAACGTTATCAGGAAGAGTGAAAGACACTGTTTTCTTAATTTTGATTGGTACTAATGCATGAGAAAAAATATCCAATCATTAACTATATTACTTAAAAATAATTTAAATATGCAAAAATATCTGTATAAAACTGTGTTTGGTAATATCTGAAGAAAAAACTGAAACAATACAATTTTCAATTTTACATAGAAGACTTTCTGTGTAACTCCATATCATACAATAGCAGTCAGTATTAGTAAAATTTCAAAGAAAGTAATGTCAATAAATATTACATGCCACTCTCACATTGTGTTCAAAGAAGTAACAGAATTTGTCATTTTTCATATCTGGAACTTCTTTCTTTCTTTTTACAAGACTTCATCCAAGATAGTGAGGCACTTAGGTTTTAGATTTTGTCCTGAATAGTGAACTTTTACGCAGTACCACAGCTAACAATCATTTCCTTGGATATACCCATTATGGAAAACATCCTGAATCTCTATAGGGTCTATCAAAATAAAATGAAAGTGATACAGTCATATATCATCCAGGATTAACTCCATCTTTCCCTGAAAAGATAATGGCTCTCTGTGCACATAGTATTTAAAATAATGAACAAAACCACAGTAAAATACAAATTCTGAAATAGGACACCAGGGTATGTACATCTAATGCCTTTACAAAGTGAAGGGCAGAATTCTAGCTTGGGTACATTTATAGATTATATTTTATCAAATTTTAATTTATATCCTCCGTTATATTTGTAGGAAGTTTAAGTGGTAGAGAAACTGGGCATGTCAAACTGGAAATCTGGAAGCCACTATTTCTCACTTAAAGGTATCTCTAATAATTGCATATTGCCAAAAAAACTGGAATTACCTAAACAGAGAGTCTCTATCATGTTAGTGAAGACAGCTGTTCTCAGAGAAAATTTCAGTAAGATCTTAGTAGAGTTGGCACTGCTGACTCATATTTGTTGGATCTTCACTGATTTATACATCTTAGCGTCTGACCTAACATATGTGAACTTTGAATAACATTCCTTTGTGTGGTAAGTTTGTTTTAAAATACAACACAGGGAGCAGCACTGCTTTGCAGTTCAAATATAATGTGATACATAACTAGGACTATATCCTTACCTGTTTACTTGCTCTGCATTATCCTGTAAATGAACAAATTCACAAATAATACGTCCCATACATGACACTATAAACCACAGTGAAAGTATGATGAGTGTTATACGAATAATTTTCTTTATTCTCAGCTCTGCAAAAGATGTTTTCTGTAGAAACAAATAGCATTAATTTTTAACACCTCTTGGCTGTATATTTTAGATAGCTGTATACATACACACATACATATATATTATGGATGTATGTATACATGCATTATGTACAATTATGTATATGCATTTATATACAAAAGAGAATGCAAATTTAATAAAGGCACTATAACTATTTCATTATCAGCATACGAGGCATAACAGAATGTGTTGTAGATCAGACAAATTATACTTATAAATGAACAAACTAAATGAATCAGCCATGCCTTATTTGATGGTGAGGTGTCAACACTGCAGAGAGACAACAAAACCAAGAACCTAGCTAGCAATTTCTGCAGAAAGATCTAAAGATTAACTGATTTAGAGAACAAACAGACACACTCATAAAGCTGGTTTTGTGGAGTGAAAATTAAGAGAGTGCCTAGCATATGCACAGAGAATTTGCATGTCAGTTCCCAACTTGTATTCTCTCTAGCTGAAAAATAAATTGCAGATTTAATTTCACAGTTATGTCAATCCTGCATCTTTTATAAATATACAAGATACTTGAAAAAGAAGGCTGTAGGGAAGACCTAGAAGAGTTCACTCCAGGCTATATTGCTACTGATTTGGCAGAGAAATTCACTACTACATAAATTAAATCAATCTATTCTCATAAAAATGTTACTAGTTGGATTAACTATTCCTAATATTATTTTTAACTCTAAATGGTATTAGAGAAGGAAATTATTAAGTAAAAAAATCTTTAGTAGGAAACTGATAAGTAGACAAATCTTTAACCAAGGTCACTGCTTGCAAATTATACTGACCATATCTCAATGCTGTCCACATTTGTCATTAGGTACTATGACACACTTGAATATAAACTGATTCTGACAGCAGAAAAGTTCTAGCTAAAAGCAACAAGGCCAATGTTGACTGGAATGACAATCAGCTTCACACTCTCAATCTTTGCTTTGTTAAACTGAAAATGTGCATCAAATCTTGAGATTCTCAGCTTCTGGACAGAAGACTAAACATTCTTTGAACTCTTACTTTTCAGTTCATTCATGTTTTTTGATTGCTTGGGATAGTAAATTTATTTATTTCAGTTGTAATACTATTTATTATCTTAATATTTGCTTTCATGCTAATATATAGTCTTTATATGTGTGTGCATATTCAAGGTGTGCACATCATGCAAATGTAGGAGTACATACTTGCTGTAGTCAAGGTACAACTGCCATTTAATTCAAGCGGAACAGCATAGCTCATTTAACTTTAATAATTTAAATATGTTTTGTAGTTGCATATTTTCTATATGTCTTAGGGAAAAGGCTGGAGTTCATAGTTTGTAGTCCTGTCATTCATAACACTGGAGTGAAACTCATCGATTCTGGTTCTGTTTCTCTTTTAATTTCTCTGAATGTAGTGAACTATGTTTTTAAGCCAGACCATTTTAAAGAATCCCAGATGTTTTCTCAGACAGGGATCTTTAAATTTTAGACACACATATCTCATTAAATTATATACAATTTAGGTGTCTAATTCTTTTGGACTACTCTGAAACTTCAAAGATTATTTATCGGTGAATTTAGATATGTTGTGGTTAAGCAAGACAGCTGTGAGGATGGAGACCCCCTTAGTATAACATATTATAACTATAGTTACTATAACATATGAAGATTAAGATAAAGACTTTATATTACTCCAAGTTAAAAGCTATGTGACAAATTGATAGAATCAGATAATCATAAAACATTTGAGTTAGAAGGAGACATCAGAGATTGTCTAGTTCAATCCTTCTGCCATGAGCAGGGACATCTTCACTGAGAATAGATTGCCAAAGCCCCATCCAGCCAGCTTTTGAACACCATGAGGGGTGGAATAGCCACAATTTCTTTGGACCACCTTCTTTAATGTTTCTCCACACTTGTCATAAAATATTTCTTCCCTGATTCTTTACATTCTTACAGTTTAAAAAATATTGTCCCTTCTCCACTACAGACCTTCTTTGTCTATCTCTTTCTCGTAAGCCCCCTTTATATATTGAAAGGCCACAATAAGGTCCTCCTGAAGTCTTGTCTTCTCCAGCCTTAACACCCCAACACTCTCTCAGCCTTTCTTCAGATAGGTGTTCCGCTGATCACTTTTGCGGCTCTCCTCTGGACCTGCTCTAATAAGTCCATTTCTGTTTTTACTGAGGAGCCCAGAGCTGGATACCTTACTCCAGGCCAAGTCTTATGTGAATGATGTAGAGTGAGAGAATTATGTTCTTCATGGCCTACTGTGCAAATCTCTGTTGACCTTGTTTACATTCTTTGGAAAGTTTTTCTCACACAGCACAGTCTGAGCAAAGTTGCCTTTCTCAGGCCTCTGCAAATCCCCCCAGGCCAAGCCTGGGAAGAGCTGCAGGCCTCTCGGGCTTTCTCTGCCTGTGTGCAACCACAGTTATCTTTTTACCCTCACTCACTTTCCTACTCCCTGGGCAGCCTGTTCCAATCCTTGATTGTCCTTTCAGTGAAGAAATTTTTCCTAATGTCCCATCTAAACCTCCACTGGGAACACTTGTGGCCATTTCAGTTTGTCCTATCACTTGTTACCTGGGAGAAGAGACTGACTCCTACCTCACTATGCCCTCTTTTCGGGAAGTTGGAGAAAGAGATAAGATCACCCTTGAGCCTTCTTTTCAACAGGCTAAACAACCCCGGCTGCCTCAGCCACTCCTCATCAGACTTGTATCCCAGACCCTTCAACCCATTTGTTGCCCTTCTCAGAGATCAGCATCTATGCCACAGTATACATAGATATCAGTTTTATACTAATTATAAAAGTTGAGTTATTCATAGTAACTCATAACCTCAAGAGTACAGTTTTCTTAACAACCACATCTTTAGTAAAAATATAAATGTTACTTATCATACTTGAGTGAATATGGGAGTATCACAAAATACATATTCACTTAATTAATCTGATACACTGCTTGTATATAGTTTATCGTCAGTATTCATTACACATCCTTTGCATTATATTCTGTTGCATGTTGGCAGAAATTACTGAAAACCTTGGGTGACATTTTAATAAGTGTGACCACATAAATCTGAATATGATTCACACCTGCTTTATCTTAACTCTCAGTATAAACCCCTAAGCAAATATGATAAAAAATCTCATGTTCCTATTTGACTTGCTTTTGCATTAGGGAATAATGTTTAGAGGTATCTCCAGCTTTTAGTCTAATTTTCCACTAGTATGCTAAACTCCATTTTCAGCCTTGCATGTTCTAATCAGAAATAAGAATATTTCAGACTTTGTATATATATCTTAATCAAAGTGCTAGTTTCACTGCAGCTTTCATTGAGGACTCTTGCTGCTTCTGTTGTATTTGTGCAAAGTATAAATAAATATTCCAAAAATTCAAGAGTGATCCCACTTATTCTGGTGTAAATCAGAAATAATTGCGCAGGAATGAATGCAGTTTCATTAATGACAATACTATGTATCTCCTAATCTGAAAGTTGTACACCTGAATTATTGGGAAGAAAAGAAACTTAAAAAATGTGGTCTTCTTCCCTCTCGTGAAAATGATTATTCATAAAGTACATCAATACGTGAGCAGTCTGTATTTCTGAAGTTTAGCGAGTATCTACCATATGATGCCTTATGCTAATCTGAAAGTGTACTTTCAATACTAGTGTATTTTTGAGAATGAGCACACAGTTTTTAACAACTCTAAAAGGAGCTTCTGAAATGACAAACGATGCACCTTTAATGGAGTCTACGTTTTAAAAACTTGGATGCAAATAACTTTCACAGGTGTAGGGACACTATTTCTGATTCATGCCAGAGTATAACAAAATGCCATTAATGTTTGGCAAATGTCTTTTGTTGAGTGATATAATTTCCTGTCTTTCCTGGCAGAAATCTCTATAGTAATGATACTATTTGAATAGTCTCCTAAATTTAGTTCCTTCCAATACATATTGATGTAATTATTTTGTATTTTTGAACAGCCTAATAGTATATGGCAATATAAATAAGTAGGGAAAATAGACTTATTTTCCTCATCCTCTAACAACCTAAAGACAGATTCTGAAGTAATGTTCTGGATGCAGGTTTCTCAAAGCTAAACAAATTGAACTGATTTTCTTTCCTTCTGTATAAAGGAAGACTTACTTTGTGTTTCTCATCAGAATATGAAAGGAATTGAGCAAAATAAGAGAATTCTCATATGCAAAATACCCCACATATGTGCAGGAGAAGAAAAAAGATAGTCTATATTTAAAGATGATACCTGGAACTACTTCGTTATCTGCTATTCTGGACAGGTGAATGCACCTTCTTTTTCATCAATGCTAATTGTTCTGAGTGGAAAATTAATGCTGTTTCTGGTAGCTCAGCTAAGTCATTCAAAGTTAGTTCAGGTGTCTCTGCATGAGTGCATGGTATGTATCTTGTAGGCACAACCTGCAGAAGAGGTCTCCACCTGGGCTACTTTCTCTGCCACCTGCTCTGCACATACATTCAGGCCACATGCTGGCCTGCTGGGAATGACTAGGTGTTAAATGCAATTACTTTATTTTACTGGTTCATTTCTGGCATTTCACACCTTTTTGCTAAGAGCTCTGTACTCCTACAGATTTATTTTCATGACAATTTGTATCTGAGTTACCCTTTCCACTACTTCTCACTTCCAGAGGGTTGTTTGGTCAAGTTATACTGTCTTTTTAAAAGAAAACCCTGACAATTACTGTTAAGACCTTTTGAATACTCAATTTTTGGTTCTCATGTCACTTCAGTGAGCAGTGATTGCACAACATCAAGGCCTTTTCTGCTTCTCATGTCACCCCACCATCGAGGCAGCTGTGGGTGTGCAAGGAATTGGAAGTGGAAAGAGCCAGGAGAGTTGTGCCCAACTGACCAAAGAGGTATCCCATACCATGTGATGTCATGCTGGGCATATAGAGCTGAAAGAAAATGCAGGAAGGAAAGGGGGCCACTGTGTTTGAAACAATATCATTTGGCTTCACAAGTCACTGTTACCTGTGAGGGAGATGGTCAAACACCTGTCTGGCCATGTGAAGTGGTGAATTAATTCCTTATTTCTATTTGCTTGTACATGGCTTCTGCTTTAGCTGCTAAATTTACCTATGGAATTGTGTTCATCTCAACCCATGAGTTTTCTCACTTTTGCCCTTCTGATTCTCTCTCCCATGCTGCTGCTGAGGGAGTGAGTGAGTGGTGGCATGTGGCTTATTTACCATCTGAGGTTAAACAGCAACTGTTGTGGAATGAACAAGAGTTCTAAATTATATATGATTATTTTCTGTTCTTTTGATTGTTATAGCCTATGACTTTAACATCTTTCAACAGGCTCATTTTTGCTTGATTACCTCCCTATTCTTTGTTCTCATAAAGTAAATGAAATTTCAGTAACAGAAAGGCACCAGTATCAGTGATTTGCACACCTTCTTGAAGAGGAACTATACCTGGCAAGAGAGAAGTGAAGAGGGGAAATAGAAGTGAGAAAGAAAAGAAAAAATATGATGAGGTAGTTGTCCAAAATGGAAATGTCCTAGAAAACATAAGATGATGAAACATAGATGAGATTGAATTAATGAACGGAGTAAAATCCACAAAAACATATTGACTTTTCCTGTAGACACTTTCAAGGACTCTGAATTATAAAAAAAAAAAAAAAGAAAAAAAAAAGAAGAAAAAAATAGAAAGCAAAATTTTGTAGGGTGAATATGCAAGGGATCTCTAATTCTTTATTTTTTGTTTGATGACTGTGGGTTTACTTTAGACATAATGCACTTTAATTTGGTATTTGTAAGCCTATGCACAAAAAGTCCACTTCAAATCTATGCAAGTTGTTACATCTAGAGGCTTCAACAGCTGTATTGATGAATATTTACAGCACAAGAAAAATGTGAGAGGGATGAGATATAACTTTGGGAATATGGGTTTTAAACTTACTTTATAAAATTTATGCCTATATTTCATCACCAAAGGACAGACAACTATTTTTTTGTTGCAAACTCATAGGAAGTTCCATAACAAAGTACAGCCTGTTCAGGAATGGGAAAAAGAACTTGAGGAGAAAAAAAATTTAATTGGCTACTCAGAGCTCCATCCATCCTTGTCTTGAACACCTTCAGGGATGAGGCATCCACAATGTCTCTGTGCAACCTGCTTCTGTGGCTCACCACTTACAGTAAAGAATTTCTTCATTTTATTTAGCTAAATCTAGACTTCTTCAGCTTATGAAACATTTGTCCTTGTCCTATCTACTACACACCTTTATGAAAAGTCCCTCTCCAGCTCTCTTATAGGAATCTTTTAAGTCCTGGAAGGTGCTTAAAGGTCTCTCTGAAGTCTTCTCTTCTCCAAGCTGAACAACCCTAGATCTCTCAGTCTGTCTTCATAGAAGTACTCCAGCTCTGTGATCCAACTTAGTGTCTTTCCACTGGACTGACTCCAACAGGCAAATGTCCTGTTTGTTTTGGGGACCCCAGAACTGGACAGAATATTCCAGGTGAAGTCTCACAAGTGCAGAGTAGAGAGACAGAATCACCTCCCTTGATCTGCTGCTCACACTTCTTTTGATATAGCCCAGCATGCAGGTTTTCAGGCTGCAGTCACCCATTGTAGAGTCACATAGATCTTTTCATCCACAAACTCCCCCAAGTCCTTCTACCCAGGGCTAGTCTCCAGCCATTCTCTGCCCAGCCTGTAGTTGTGCTTGGGACTGCCTCAACTCAGGTGCAGGAAGTTTTACTTGGCCTTGTTGACCTTCATGAGATTTGCAGAGACCTTTCAAGTGTGTCAAGGTCAACATCTTATGATGGTGACAAAGAATAAAGAACTGGAGATTAGCATAAAAGGAAAATCACTCCTTTCCCTCTTAGTCCTAGATGAGAACAAGTTCCACCACATAGGAACCATTTCATACCACAGGGCTATAGCAAGAATCTATAATGTGTGCACAGAGTCAAGGATGTGACATGAGTCAGAGAAGATCTAAAAGGTAAAGACAACAGGATATGGAACATAGGTGGAAAAAAAATATTATTATTATTATTATTATTATCCTTGTAATTCTTGTAGCGCAGTTCAGAATTTGATAGAACTCTCCAGTTGAACTCCAGTCAAAAAAGTTTCAGGGAATAGCCCTAATGTAAGGAATTGTAAATTGTGCAATAGGATCAGGTTTTGAGAGATAAAGAGATTCCTACACCATATGACATAAACAAAGTGAGCTTTTGATGCCCCTTTAAGATATTGTTGACTATTCACTTAGTCAAACAAAAACAAACAAAAAAAACCAGTAAAATGAAAATTAGAGTAGAAAAATTGCAGCATTAAAAGAAAATGCTGTGAGCAGAAAGGCACAAAACACATGGAGTCTAAAATCAGGCTTTCAGCTGTGTTTGCTCTGCAACTTCACAGATTCTCTAGCAGTCTTATCCCCAGTTCTGCAGATTCATGACTTCTACATATGTGGAAATTCTAGGTTTATTGCACTTCCTTCTAATATAGTTTTGCATTATTTATGTAACCCATCTTTAATCTAATATTAGCATCTATTATTAATAGACCTAATTACATATCTAGGAGTCAATATACATCTAGTACTGTCATTTATTTTGTTGTAAATCAATAGCCTACATACTTTTATTATTTATAGATGCATTTTCTATTTTGTACTAGGAATACCATTAAAGAATTTTCGGATTCAGTGAAAAGTCCACTTACTGAAACTTCAAATAGAATATAGAAAGACCAAAAAACATCCTTAGAGGTATTAATACTGGACAGAAATCAATAACCCCATGGATAGTGAAAAACCAAATATTTTATATAATCTATTAATATAAATGTATAGTACATAGAACACACAGATACACCACTATGAAATTTAGGAACATTTTTATATTACATTAGAAAAGAAAATAAAAACTGCTGATTGGCAATTATACATATTTCCAAAACTAGTATCTATCTGGAGTTGCAATACAGCTACCTGCTTTGGAGTTGATCCTGCTTATTTTCACAAAGGAGTGAAAATACCAGAAAATCAGAAAGATGGATCTGGGTTTAATACCTAAATATTTCAGATGGTTTTTGCATTAAAATGCACTCAGTTGTCCGAAGGAAAATTTTATCATTTCATTTGAGTCTTTAAAATATTCTTTCAAAGTACTTCTCTGGAGGAAAATGAACGCACATCTTTTCTATGTGCATGTATTTGGAATGTTTGTCTTTAGAACTATTTATCCTGCCTGTCAAAGGAGATGTGAACCCTGTTTTATTAATTGAAATATGTTTTTTAAATAATTATTGATGTTGACTAATTTTAGGACAGTCTTCCAAACACCTGTTATATCCCACATAGTTGACTTCCTTCCGTTCCAGATTGGCATTGCTTACATTAAAAGGAAAAAAAATAGTCACAAGAATTAGATATACATTCCATTTATTTGTGCACATATATGCAAATATTCCCAAATTTCAAATTTCCCAAATAGTACAGGAATAAAAGAAATAAGAGAATTTTCTTGATAATCCTGGTTTCTAATTTTTTTTTTTAATGTCAAGACTCTGTACAAAGAGTTTATCTGGGGCATTTTATATCTTCTTAGTTTTGTTATGCTAAACAGCATGGGTGCTAGTGGCCCAGTGCTTGAATGCCTGCTGTAAACCTATTTTATTTACTACAGATGTACCAGTGAACTAAAAAAAAAAAAAGGAGAAAATTCAATTATTGAATGATTGTATATACCTAAAAATAAGCACTCTGCCTCTCTGAAGCCTTGCCTCAGCCTCATCTTGCAGGCTAGTAATTCTTAAAATGCCTACTCTTAAGGAAAAGAACTATCATGTCCTCCAGCCTTGTCCATAACTAATAATATATTCTTGTTATATATTCTTGAGCCAGGACTCCTACTAAGTAACAAAAACACTAGCTGGATCTGTAAGCAATATGTACCAGTGTAATTAATGAATAGGAGGTTAATCATAGGCATGCCATTTGTGCCTAATAATGTCTAAAACTGTAGGAGAAATCCAAGACATACTTTAAATACCATTTGGAAAGGTCAGCTTGGTATATGTATGATAGCACAAATATATCCTAAATGCCATGGAAATGGCAAAAACATGGTATATGTGTTCCAGGAAAAGGGTTGAATGATCAGTCATTTACCCAAATTTAATAAAGAAAGATGCAGGACTGTTTTATATCATCTGTATTACCCATTTAAAGAATTACTAATAAATATAAGACGTCAGCTTTTTTGACTAGGTAGTGGCATGTCAGACAGCAGCCACACTAATACTGAAGTTATTATAAGCCATCTGTAATTTGCTGTGGTGATATCATAGCAATAATTTGATATTCTCATCTACTCTTTGGAAAAGAATAATAGGCATAGATTTAGAAAGTTCTAAACCAGTCTCACTCCAGCTCCTTTATGTGCTTTCCATTGAATCAGTCACTCACATTTATTGAAGTAATTTTTTTTTCTTATTTCTTTGCCAGATCCTTATTACTGGTTTTTCTGGCAAAAAAAAAATTATCATGGTACTATGGACTGTATGCATCTCTTTCTGGTGAAAAGCACTCTATTTTCATTCTACTCCAACAAAGTGAAAAAAAAAATCAAAACCCACAAGAATTTAATAGACCATACACACTTCAAAACTTTTTCAGTTCATTGACTTTGGAAGTCAACATAATTAAACAAACTCTGTGTGACCAGAAGAGCTTGAAACAAAACCTCAGAACTCAGAAGGACCATAGAAGAGGTATCATCTCCAACTCCTAAGTGAAACAGTTCATGTATGTAAGACTGAGTCTGTGATAGGCTCTGGTAATGCAGATCCCCTCACTGTGCATTGATTATAAAGCAAACTCAGCTCAGAGACACAACAGAATTAATTTACTTTAGGTATTGTTGTTTAGTTTGAATGGAGAATTTTAACATCTACAGTCAATAGATAAAGTATAGCAAATAAAGTTCAAAACTAAAAATTATTTTGGAAGTCAAGAAAAATATGAAGATGGTGCCATAGACAATTAAAAAAAAAAAAAAAGATGCATCTCCAATTGTTAATTTTGTGAAAACATTCAGTCCTGATACATAAATAATTCTTTTTTAAATTACTTTGATGCCATGGTCATTTAGGGATGGTTAGAACTATCATCTAAATGTTACAGAGAAAAAAATTAAAATAATAGGCTGTATCAACAATACTAGAACTATTCAAGATTTTGTATCCCTCACAAGACTTTCAATTCACTAAATAAAAAACCAAAACCTACAAGGCAATCAAGTATATTACTTCATATTTTGATGCTTCTGGGAACTTCATTCTTTTCAGAGAAAATTAACCCTCTCTTCTCTTAATCTTGAAAAGCAAAGATTTTGTTTCTCTTTCTTGTTTTTCAGAATGATGGGTTATCAGTCTGCTGTGATGATTGTGAGGCTATTGTACACCTCTATCACAGATACACTATGTGATATCTGAATCAATAATTGAAATCTGTGACAGATACTAATCAAAAAGATCAAATTTTGTTTAGCATGAACAGTACAATCTGCCCTGAGTCAGGGGAGGTTAATCTTCTAACAAACTACCGCTATTCTGGTTTTCACAGTAGTCACATATGTCAGATCTGAAAGCTCTACTGCTCTCTCATCAAACTTAATTTCCTTCCACGAAATCATCTGAGAAGAAAATAAATATTATAATGCAATTAAAAATAGGTCTTCAGTTCATAGCAACTTGAGTCAAAAAGAGCAAAACTTCTTTGTGACAGAATTTTGGTTAGTATGTGTGCTTTGGCCTTCCTAACAAAGCCCTAAAAATTAAAATAAAGTTTTTTAGATCATGAATTAGAACTGTTAAATTTTAAAATAAAGAAAATTCAAAGAGTCATTCTGGAAATTCAAATTATTTTAAATCAAATTTTCTTCTGCCTGCTAAATTCTACTTTGTGAGTCTTCTCGTCCACTTCATTCAATGACCTTCATTTAGTGTGTGTTGCTGCACATCTGTGCTGTGCCTGCGTCCTCTCTGCTCCTCTGCAGCCTCTGACATGCTCTCCTCCTAAGTAGCCCAGGAGATGCCCAAAAGAGATCACATTCTCCTTGTTCACACAAGCTCAGAACAAACCTAAATACTGTCGGTCAAATGCTGTAAAAATCTCTAAGAAGTCTTTGAGAAGAGGTTTGCACTATTAGTATTGAACAGGTAGGGGCTACTTAAATGAATTACTTAGAGTGATGATTTAATAGGTCATTAAAAGAAAAAATTAACTTTTAAAAAATTGTTACTATCAAAACAAAGGCATAAGATTCTCTCAGACTGTCCTTGTGATCTATTGAGGTACACATTAGATGAAAATTAAGTACTCTACTTATGACAACAAATTTAGAGATGTGAATTTTTTTTTGCATTAAATTTGACACCTGTAATAATATATAACATCACCCTAACAGAATCTGTGGCAGCAAGGACATAATTTTAAAGTTTTTTAAAAGCTGATTAAAATGGAATGATTCAAAAGATATGGAATAGGATGAAAACCAGATAAAATTCATAGTAAAAACTGACTTAACATTTAACAAAGAAATAAGACCATCAGGAAAACACCTTTTTAATCTAAATCCAATTATCAATAAGTAGCACACATTAATACACAACTTTAACTCTTCTGATAGTTGATTTTATTTTTTTTAATAAAGGTTATTTTAAGCAAGCAAAGTACCAGTTTGGCAATTTTTACTTTAAACTAAAATCATGTAAGAATTTCATGCCACTCTTAAAATTACAAGTCAGTTCAGGACACTAGAACAGTAACAATAAGACAATTTATAAATAGATAAAAAAAGGCAGATAACCTGTGTTGGAAATTAGAGAACAAAACAGAAAGAAGCATTGAGAGGATTGATTTGTCATATCAGAGAATTGAAGGAGTTCCTTTTGGAACAGACACAGTTCCTTGTGTCACAGACACAAATCTAATGTATTGTATAGCAAACCACAATTTCTCTAAATTATGCCTTACCTTGAACTAGGAAAAACATGGGGGTTTGAGTTTGTTTATTTTTTAACACTCTCAAATGACGGTGATGACTCTCATGGACCCCAAGAATTCCTTGTGTAAAATATTGCATAACTTTTTCAAACTCTGAATTATGACAATTTAGGTTTGTTAAACCAGAAAAGAACATTTTAAAAGGCCTTAAATATTTCCTTATTCACAGTAACTTACAATATTTTCTTATTTTAAAGAACAATGCAAAATCAGAACAAGAAAAAATTATTGACTTTACTGTTGAAGTGCTGTAACTACTGGAAATCAAGCTAAAATGCTATGTACTTATGTGGTTAGGTAATGCTGAGCAGCAGGTTTTAAAAAGCATTATCTGTGATGAATTGATCAACACAACCCATTGACTGTTGTAAAAGAACACAATCTCATTGTGCTCTTAACATTGTCAGAAATCTGGGTAGACATACTATTAACCAAAATATTTGGAATTGAAGAACAAAGAACAGTGCATGAAAAATATTGTGTATACACAGAATCATGTAAAATATTATCTTTAAAATGTTAAAATAAAGAGGAATCATTTTACTTCATGCATAATAAAACAAGCTTCATATTAGAAGATGGTATTACAAAATGTAATACTAGGTAGGCAATTTATTTCATGTAAAAAATTAATGAATCTTTGGAATGCTAAAAAAATCTAATTCCTTTAAAAAAAAATTCAGACTATTAAATTCCATTGCCTTTATTGAGAAGGTGGGATGCACCTATATACATTGGTGTACAGTGCCAGTACCAGATATCTGAACAAAAGGGATCAAAGGCATCAAAGTTACAATTGTCTCACAAGGTCACTATAGAGAAAGAGACTTAGAAATATGACATTTTCAAATTGGAAACTGAAGTGATTGAGTTCCTTTTTCCTACAGGAAAAAGATCATCAAATAAGCCAAAACCAGGACAACTGTAATTTCTGTCTAGGAAAGAATTCCTTACTAAGCACAGATATGGTGGTAATCAGCTTAACTCAAAACAAAACAAATCAGTGGAGATGAGCACACTGTTCTTCACCTTGATAATTACTCTAGCTGTTAATTTACATTCTGCCAAAGAGAAACTGAAAAGTAAACAAATGCGGACAAAAATTGGATCCAAGTTACTTACCAAGACATATTTTTCTTCTTCCCTAGCCACTTGATGTCTAACAGAAGCACTGTGAATAGAATACATTTTAAACACACACACAAAGGAAAAATACAAAGCCAGTTTTTTTTAAAGAAAGCAAGGTAGCAAATACTGCAACAGTTCTGTCCTCAAAAACTGGACTATTCTATCAGCTAGACCTTTGCAGAAATTCATGAAGCCTCATCTGAACAACTTGTTCTCATTAGCCCATGAAAACCTGTGTTTCAAACAGTGTTTAAACTCAACTGGAATTTGATGTGTATGAATCAACTTCAAATGAAACACCTCTGTGTACATCTGCAAAGATAACTGACTACGCTTCACATGGATCTAGTGGTAACAAATTCACAGCCTGCAGCACACTTATTTTAGGTTACTTATTCAAGTAAGGTAAAATCTCTAGAAATTATTTTTCTCTAGTTGCAGTTTTCACTTATTAAGAAATATATTGGGGACATAGAGCTATAATTTTCAAGGTCTTACTTATATTAGATTTCATGTGGAACATGATAAATATTGATCTTCTCTCTGAAGTATGAAAAGAAGTAACTAGGAAAGAGTCAATAGAATAGACTAATAGGCAGACACAGAATTAAAGGCCTCTGCCATCTATCATATTAGGGTTTTCAAGTATATGTAGAGGTTATAGTTCTATAACATTGTATGCAATTACTCTCGCAGTTTCATAAATATAAAAAAATAGCAAAGTTATACAATGGACTAGTAGCAGTTACTTTTTAGATGACTACAGGATTACAACTATAGTCATGATTAGTCTATCAGTCTAATGTCAGTCTGTTTTAGTAGACAGCAAGTTAAAGTCTTTTGAAGAGAAGAATATTTATTTTCAAAGTAGACTTTTTTCCTTCTTAAAAAGAATTAGGGAGAAACGTGACAGAAGCGAAAATATGCCATACAGAAAAATATGTTGCAAAGGACATTGGAAAAACAGGTCAGAATGTATTTGGTTCAAATAAACAGCAAGGTTTGCATACTATCTTTGACAACTAGTAGTTTTTAATCAATAAAATGGTATTTTCAACCAGATTCAACTTGAGTCTGTATGTTTCATAGAAATATTATCCTAACTCATCATTATTAAATGGAACATGCCTCAAAAATGCAGAGAAATAAATTCCCATTTTATATTGAGTACTAAGCCTAAATTCTCCCAGGGCACTCTCCTCAATAACACAAACTGATTTTCTTGAATGATCCATCTCTAGTTAGTGAGACATCTAGTCATTCAGAAAAAATAATATAAAAAAAACTCTTATGTTATTTAGGTCACACATACGATCATATATAAGTGAAGAATTAGAGAAGTCAGGGTTTGTGAACCATTTTTATATAAAAAATCCTAGCTGTGAAACTTACACCTTAAGCTATGAAAATTCATTTAGGTTTTCGATTACAATGCATGTAGAATTAAAATGTCATTATTTTGTTTGTTTTTCAGGAACATTTAGAGAGCATTTTGTTTTTACTGGCTCAGGTACTACAACAGATGAAAATATTTGTTCTGCTGGTAGGTGTGCAAGGGGCGACTGTTGTGGTTTAACCACAGTCAGAAACCAAGTCGCACACAGCCAGGCTCTGTTAGATGTTCACTGAAGAACACAAATGCCATCACTCCATTCTCCCCCTTCCTTCTTCTTCCCCCTTCTTTATATACTGAGCATCATGCCATATGCTCAGAAAGGGTTATGAGTATGAAACATCTCTTGGATCAGATGGGATCAGCTGTCCTAGTTATGCCACCTCCAAAATGCTTGTGTAGCCCCAGTCTGCTCACTACTGTCTAGCAAGGTGGTGTGAGGAGCAGAAAAAGCCCTCACTGTGCAAGCGCTGCTCAGTGGCAGCTATATCATCCCTCTGCTTTCAACAATGCTTTCAGCACAAATCCAAGTTGCAGTCCCATACAAGCTACTGTGATGAAAATGGACTCTACTGTAGTCAAAACCAACACAGAGCCTGAGATAACCAATGTTGGGCCAAAAGAAAACAGATATATACCTAGAAATAATGGACAGATATGTCTGGAAAGAAAAGAATACTTCAGAAGTCAGCTAGCCAATTCTTTAGTTTTTTCAGTAGGGTTGACCATGATTGCATAATTCTTTACAGATATTTGTCTAACTTGTTCTTAAGAGGCTCAAAAAATGGAAACTAGTAGTTTTGTTCTTTCTATGGATAATAAGTTAACTGATGATCATCCTTTTCTTTCTGTTAGCAGTGTGCCTGAAACCAGGTTGATTTCTCCTATTTGTAGCTATTTTTTCTGTGACTGTGCCCCAGAGTTTCTTTCAGCAGAAGTAACTGTTTCACTCTTTCCTTGTAAATTATGTTTTCTAAAGTCTATTATTCTCACTGCTTTTCCTGGATTCAGTCTTAGGGCAGGGACTCATATGAAGGCATTAGGATTGGACTTCAATTAGCATGTCTGTGTTGTGAAAATGGCATTCTTGTGTATGCATTACAGTGCACACACTATGTTATCATCGCAGCAGCATATCATTATTCAGTGTCATACCAGACCTCTCATATGGCCCCACTTGTTTTTAATGAAAAAATTTTCCTATTTTTAGCTGAAAAATGTTTCAGTGTATTATGAATAGCTTCCTCAAGCCTGATAGAACTACATCTCTTTCATCATGACTGAGCTTCCATAAACTAACAATCTTCCTAATCCCAAACTTGCTGAGGCAGGAGAAAGACCATTACCTGCTCAATGTACATCAGCATAATATGATCCAAATATAGTTTTATCCTCTAGCAGAGTTATGTTCACAGCAGTAGATGACACTGGGCTGAACTGCATATCATTCCACCCAAGACAGAGCTCCTCTTACACTCAGCACATCCAAGGAGACAAAAAAAAAGAAAGAGGGGGTCCAGAGGAGGCCATGAAGATGTTTAAAGGGCTGGAACACCTCACTTATGAAGACAGGCTGAGAGAGTTCAGCCTGGAGAAGAGAAAGCTTCAGGGAGCAGCCTTCCAGTACTTAAGGGCAGCCTAAAGAGGGACTTTTTACAAGTGCATGTATTAATAGGACAAGGGGAAATGGCTTCAGGATGAAAAATAGCAGGATTCAATTAGATATCAGGAAGAAATTCTTTTTTTTGAAGGTAGTGAGGCACTGGAACATGTTGCCCTCAGAAGCTGCGGATCCCAGTTTTTGGAAATGTTCCTGACCAGGTTGGCTGGAGCTTTGAGCAGTCTGGTCCAGTGGAAGATGTACCTGCCCATGACATGATTTTTAAGGTCCTTTCCAGCCCAAACCATTCTGTGATTCTATGAAAAAAATGTACAAAACATGTAACTTTCAAAATGTCCTTCAATAAGAAAGTGTTTTATTTTAATTCATCTTGATATAATTTTCTTTTACCAGTATTGAGGAAGATTACTTTTATTATATTTACAGACAGGGAACGTATCTTACTCTTCAGTAACAGTTTGTCACAAAAGTGAAGCAAATTCAGAAGTTTTTGTTCAGTTTCCCACCACATAGCCATGTTATTTTAATAATTCTATTTCATGTTATGCAGAAAATGAAGTAAATGAAAACAAATTACAATGTAAAGAAGTAGGAATTTTAAAATTCCTTTTTTCTCCTTCTTTGCAGTTTCAGCCTATGGAAAACTAAACAGAAAACTTTCACTGCTGCTGTATTCCAGATTATTTTCTTAGAGATTAAGAGAAGTAAAGGAGATACATAGCATTGACCATAAACCTTTAGACAAAGAAACAACAGCCTCTTAGAAAATCCATTGCAATAAGGGTAAAGCCAGAAGATGTGGTAGAAAAATGAAGAATTATGGTATCTAAATTAAATGCACACATAAAATTTAATATCAGGAACAATCATTCACTAGTGAAAAGGTAGTTTAGATAGTCTAGATGATCCCATTTTCATCTGAATTAGATCATCATCATCATTATGAGTGTTTGCTTTTCTTATTTGATATTTGTCTCTGGTCATATTTCTTTTGCTAAGTGCACAGGATCATGAAAATATCAGGATAATTTACAGTGGTGAAATTTATTGAATCAAAGGTAAAACAAGAAATCTTGGAGCCCATAGAAACTGAGTTTTATTATAGTATAACCTAGAATAATTTTAAATAGATTTTTCTTAATTGATAATTTAAAGGGTTCAGAAAGTGGCTTAATAAGAATATGGAAGAGAGATTCAATGATGGTTATTAAATATGCAAATAATAAAAGGTCAGGAAATTGCTTGACCTGAAAACAGCTGGCAGAATATAGGGTGTAAGTGGATGAAATGCGTCATGTGTTTCCACTCATTTTCCTAAATATCTCTTGACTGAACACTCAAAATGGCTAGACAAAGACTAATCCAAAAAGATAAATAACAATTGCCTTTCCTTTTTCTTTTTCTTCCCCCCTGCTTCCTTCTCTTTTTTGCTGAGTTTTGGCATGTAACATTTGTTTTAGTCAGGTTAGCAACTTTTTTATTTGCAGTGAACTGCCAAGTTCTTACCAGATTCTGAAATTTGCTTAAACCAAAGCCTCTTTCAAAATATCTATAGAATCCTCTACCTCACCCTACATTATCACAAATTTTCACTCACTTGGTATATTAGATTGCTTCTCCTCCTACAGGGATTTTCTCCTGGCCCAAGTTTCTAAAGAAGCATAGTAGAGATGGAGAGTAAACACAACAACTTTTACAGTCTGTATCACATTTGAAATCTAAAAACCAATTTTAATGCTCTTATTTCAGAAGTTTCTGGAATGGTGTTTTGAACCTATCACTAGTGTGACACTATTTCTCTGTCCTGATCTTTAGATCAACCTAGTGTAGCATTATATTTACTTCTTCATTAGATAAACAGGATAAACTTGAAGTGGCTCAGAGAGCTGTATAAGGTTGGAGGTAGTCTTGGTGGAAGTGCATCATTGTTCAGAATCAAAGCTGTGTAAAGGATTGATTAAATGTATCAAACCAGCCTGCGGATGTCATTAGTACATCTGAGGAATTCATATATGGAATTCAAATACATTTCAGCAAGAAAGAGCATATCACTGGTGTAGCTTTATATCCTGTGTTATACAGAAGGTCATAGAGATGATGATAATCTAAAGTATATATAGTCAAAAAGCTCTTCATAAATTTTTTGAATACTAGAAATATCATTGAAGCATTGACATTTCAGAAGTGGGAAGATGGCAATAAGGCAAAATATTGTGCAATCATAGAAATACAAATCCCTCCAGAGTTTATTCATCTTCATCTTTTCAAACTATGTTCAATAGACCCCAGCTCCTTTCACAGACATACCTCTAAAAATCTTCATTGAAAAGTATTTTGCAATTTCTATGTAATAAAATATTCCAGTACACGTATGTCTTTGTAATGAAAACATTTTGCATGATGCCTAAATCATTATTGCTGAAAATTAAAATGATTAGGTATTTTCATAATCCTTCTTTGGGGCAAAGTAGTTTAAGAAAGGTGTAAAACAAATTGGAAAGCCAAAGTGATTATCAGACACTACTTAAGGTTTTTTCAGTATCAAAAGGAATAGAATATTCATCTCATGTCTTATTTATTACATCCTTTTAAATATATTCTATTTAATATAGAATTTTAGCTAATGTTTTTATTAGCATCACATTGCTCTTCAATACCTCTTCAATATGTAGCCCATTTTTTAACCACAATAAGACCGCTTATTCATTTAAGCACGATTTTACATTTATATCCTGGATCTTTTCTTCAGTAAGTGTAGAACATAAACTTGCCTCTACAGAATTTATTAGTATTGATATCAGACATTTTCTCAGAGTCATTCTGACCCAACACTTCAAAACTCAAGGATGTTAAAATTGAATTGGCTATCATTGAGCCAATAACAAGATCCTTCCAGTTAGAGATTGACCCTGCTTTAGCAATGTCTTCAGTAAAGATGGCATGCCAGAGCAAGGAGCGCTACAACCAGGTCTCCCAAAGTGACTAGCGTGTTCAGGTCTGGGGATGCGAGGCTACTAAAAAGCTGACAAGCAGGGATGGGTTCTTGGTTGAAGATCCAAATGCAGGTTTGTTGAGGTGATGAGAGGTAGAGCTCCAAAGATGGTCTAGGAACAAGAATGAGGATGAACTGAGGGTCCAGGATTATATATAGGTAAGAGTGGGTAGATCTGAGGGTTATGGTCCAATGGGAGTAGGTAAAAGTGGTGCAGAGGCAGGGCAACTAACTTGGAGGACCAATGGGGTTGCAGTGATGGAGCAATGCGGCAAAACAGAGCCAACGGGGATTAGGAGAGGGAAGAACATTCTAGGGAAGGTACATACATGGTAAATGAGGGTTGAACAGGGGCGGTTAGAGCCAAAGGGTGTAACAGGAATTGACATATGAGTGCAAAGACGTGTGGGAAGGAGGCTTCTCTCACCCTAACCTCGGAGGTACTACTTGTTACACCCTTTCCAGGGTCGAGAAGTACAAACTTGGTAACCAGTCGTGGGGTCTCCACAGCAAAATGGCAAATAGGAAGAAGGATCTGCTCAGGGACACCTACTTCTAGTGCATTCTGGAATAGCAGTGTTTGATGAGTCATGTAACGTTTGGACTACTTAGCTAGTTTCCATTTCAACAATCTTGTTTTTTATAAAATATTTTCCTGAATGGTAATTATCACTTCAAGCATTTTTATTAATTTTCAGTTAGACCTCACTCACTTTTTGTTACTTCAATGTGTACTAACTTGTAAACATTGTCTATTTCCAAAGGGTTGTAAGTGTTGGTATTAATTGAATATCAAGCTGTTAATGCATTACTCATTATATCCTGTCTACAGCTATAACTTGCATACGTATATTCTTTTTTACTATCTAGGAAATATGTACAAATGTAAAGTAACTTTAGCTGCATTGTCTCTTTAAATGAAAAATATTAATTAAACATAGAATCTTTTACAATTTACATATCTGAACAGCTTTTCAATAGGCATTGGACAAAAGTTTCTAGATAGCTATTTTATGTTTTGTTTGTTTGTTTATTATTGTTACTGCCAATTTATCTGTTGCACTCTAGTAATGAACATGAAAGTTATCTAGAGTTTAAATAGCATATTTTCTATTGTTCTGCAGTTAGTATAAAAATGCATACAGATTGATGTCCATAACCTTTCATGGAAATATTCCTTTTTTTTTTTTTTACGATAATCTATATGTGGCAAGGATATGAGAAGAAAAACACCAACCATCTTTTGCTTTACCTCATGAGGATTTCTAAACATTATTTATGGTTAAGCCAGTGGACTGTATCTGATTCCAGACTTCAAAATCAAGGACATTAAAACCACAGGCTTTCTTTGATTACCTAATGTTGAGCCAATAGCAAAACCTCAAGCTTTCAAGAAAGAAAAATAAATCTGAGCCAGCTCAAAAGTCACAGCTGCATCAGTTTCTACTAGTTCTGTCAAACGACATCTGAAGGACAAGACGATAGTCCAGTTTCATCAAAATTTGGTCTCAGATTTGATATTTCTCTTACTGGATAAAGAGCTGAAAACCCAGTCAATCTTTGTTCACTAGCCTCCTCCATTTGCATATTTTGCCTCCATCAACCCCATTTTTTGAGAGGTGTACACAGTAGCATGCTTTATTGGGCCACCACAGGAAGGACAGAGACAGGTGATAGCTCAAGTACTACTAGAAAAAAAACTGAATGCTAATAAGGACAATATAAATTATAATGAATTCCTCAAAGTTGATACTGAAACTGTTCTGTAGACTAAGAGAACCATCCTCATCCCTTCCATTTGCCCAGCCAAATCCAAGCCTAGAGTGTTATATGCTTCATCAAGCCTAGATACCCACACTCTGCAACAGAACTGAGGGCTTAATGTGGATGGGAGTTATCATCTTCTCAAACATCACGGGTCCTTTCTATTTATAGCCAGTTAGCAACAACTCATTCACATTTCCAGAGTTCTGAACATTCATTAATCAAGATACATTGAACCCTTGGGAGCCTGGAAGTTACAAGTCTATCTTCTGGTTATTAGGAGAGAGTCATGCATAACTAGGATCCCTGTTGAGAAAAAAAAGGATACAATTTTCTGTTAAATACTCAGCTGTCCAGCTGAAATGAAAAACACCTGCCTTTGAATATTTTAACTATAGACAGATACTGCCCACAAGCAAGGTTTTAGTTTCATATGAACATGCAAGGTGTTCACTTAGTTTTAACATATTTATATTATACATATCTATATAATTAAAGCTAATATTCCATCCACAGTGTTATCTAAATTTGCACTAGGACAAAACAGTTAAACCAACTCAGCAACACTTATGGTCGTTTTTGTCCCTTCAATATTTTGCAAGTAGTCCTCATACAGGAAACTCTCAATCATATTTCATGTTATTTACCATGCACAATGCTTTGAAAAACTCCATCTGGGCTGGTATGCAGCAGAGCATTTCTTCAGTGATATGAGATACAAGAGATTTGTGAAATCTGCTCTCAGATCACTCTCTGGACCAGAATTTAGTTGAATTCCTTGTTTCAGTTTTATTTTCACAGACTTCAGGGTCTGGGGATCAGATCAAAGGCTCTCTATGGTTTTGAAATAAAGACTGAGGTTGATATTATCATCCTCTTTCATGACAGAAGCTTTCAATAAAAATATTTAAAAAATCTAGACGATAGACTATTTTCAAGATCTATTCACAATTAAAAAACACATTACTGCAAGGTATTTATTTCTCCAAGCACAAGAATAATTTCATTAATTTTTTCTTACTTAAATTATCAGAAACAGATTCAAAACCAATAAGTAATAAAAAAAATCCACCACCAAGAAAAAAAAGACCTTTGCTCGTGAGATTGAAAAGCTAAACATGGTACAAGTATCAGCTGTAACATTTACTGCAAGACCAGAAAGTCTGAAGTCTTACAGCATTGAATGTTATCTATAGTTAAGGTACATAAAGAGTTATGTTCTCGTCCAGTTATACAAATTTCTTTGGTAGTAATGAGATGACAGATTGTTCTTGGAATATCCAGTGCACTGTAACTAATGTATATACTATTTAGATTTAGTCCAACAAATTAAAACTTTACGTTCAACAACAGTCAATACAACCATCAGCCCATGCAGAGTTCTTATAGTACTTTTTAGAGGGTAAGAAGAAAACCGAGTTAATCCTGTCTTGTTCTTTCACTCCATAATTACATATTTTGCATTCATTATATGGTTATTTCATCTAGATATTTTCCTAGCTTGTACATAAAAACTGAACCATGAAAAACTTTTGAAAGTTACGATATATCTGCTGGTTCTCCTGTATTCATAAGGCAATTAATCTGTTTTAAAAGAAATTGTGATTCATTTGTTAGTGGTTTGTCCAGCTCTCCTGTGAAATGTGTTTTGTTTTGCACATGGAATTTGAAGTTGAAACAAGATTTTTTGATTTGGATGTTTACCTTGAAGGTCAGCTAGAGCACTTGATGCATCAGTTGTTAGATGAAAAATGTACCAAAAATAACTAAGGAAATAAAATTAAGTCTGGAATCCTATATTCTGTCCTAATCACATACTAAAGATTTCTGTTATTTGTCTTTGGCCCAATAAATTATTAATCATTTGATCCCAAATAGAATTGCACAAAAAGGGGAAAATTACAAGCCCTGTTCCTCTTTTATTCTATCATCTCAGTCTGCTTTTACTCTCAAAGTCTACAGATTTTTGGTTTGGGCAGTCTTCTGAGAATTGAGATATCCAGTTGAAAGATGTGTATGTGGTGAGATAAGATTGAGAAGGTTGTCTGTCAGAAACAGAACCTGCAAAAGTTGACTTTGAAAATACAAGGACTACTCTTTATGCCTTAAGGCTATAACTTAATCACCACGCTCTGCTTTTAACTGCATCAACAGAAGAAAGTGGTGCCTCCTGGCACTAAGCTTGGTATGCAGGAACTAGCTTCAGGATGTGAATTAAGATATTTATATTCATCATCTATTTATAAAAATTCTACTGATCTCTACAGTTGTCAATTACTGTTTATTGTGAATCTCGTTCTGAAGAATGCATCTCTCCAAGCATAAACTGTTTGGAAAGTAGGCACTTAATGTACCACAGAAGATGCTGAAATCATACTCATTAGACAATGTACATTATGTTGCTTAAAGCCTCTACTGGAACTATACTTTGGCCTGTGCACCTTTTAGAGTTGCAAGTCTACTTGGATGAATTAGTGATATGTGCAATAAATGTGTCAAAGAAAGCTCCTGGAATATGAATATGATGCCTCATTAAGATACACTCATTTGTCTACATTTAGAATTAAAAATTTGACTTTTCCCCTAAAATTTTGTTTCTCTTTAGAGAAATAATTCCTGTCCTAAAATCAATACCAAATAAGAATTCATTTAAGTGTACTGTTGAGATTCATGGCAGATGGATTAAAAATTATCTGGTTTTGCACTCCACCTGAACACCTAAATAATCACCCAAGTGTCTTTTGACCTTTCTTGTTTTTAATGCCTCCTGTCAAATAAATGATCATTGCAAGTCCTTTTTGCAGAAAATTTGTCTCATTTGTCATGTGTTTAGTAGTTCTCATTATGTTTTTGTAATTCCTAAGGAAAGACTCAGACTACTAAAATTATTTTCTTGTAAGCAAAATGCTCTTTAAAGTTTATGTTTCATAATGAACTGGTCAACACTGTATAGCACCACAGACATGTAGGCATTAAAAATTACAGCTGTGATGCAGTGCGTTTTCTATCATGTATAAAAATAATTGGTGGAACACAGTATATGGTAACTAATTCTCAAATATCACATTCTTTCATGATTTCTATTCACCCCCCTCTACTACCAGTCTATACCCTACTCTCTTGCCTTAGATATTTTTATTACATGATATTTTTTGCTTTTTATTAATATTTTAAAATCAATGTACTAATTGTTTTTAGAAGAATTTTAAATCTTTGAGATTTTAAAGTTTTGTGGCCAGGTAAATGGAAAACAGTTCAGAACTGAACGCAAAATAAGTGCATGTTTCAGCTGTTGAAATGTAAAGGTCTCTGTTTATATTTGAGGTGGTTATCAAAGCTGCTTGGGCACTCTGTGGCTAGGGGAAAAAAAAAAAAGCGCCCTTCTGTAAGATTCATTGCACTTTAAAGGACACTTCTCCCATACATCTGATAAATCACACTCTGGAAATGCCTGACTTTCTCCACCAATTACTGAAAGAGCCTAATGCAATTTACATAGAATAGATGTCTGAAGACAGATAGGCACAAATGGTCTCTCCTATGAGTCTGATTTTGCCATAACTGACTCAGAAGTAGAAAAATACATGCTTTGTAAGTTGAATGTGTTTTCTATAGTACTCCTCTCCATATATAATAATGTAAATAAATACTGTATTAAAAATAGCCAGAATACAACTCTGTATGCTGAAATATGCCTTCCTGAAATTCTGCTGTAATGGGGAATGCAGCAGGAAAAATATGCCCTTCTTGGGGGGGGAAATTTTTTTAATGTACCTGTTTGTGATAATGCTATTGGGTAGAAGAAAGCAGTTGATGAGTTACCATCCTCTGCTTCAATGCATGTCAATATACTGTAAATAGATCACTGTGTAGCAAAATAAATGAGTAGGGATGTTGCAAATATGTGCCTGTCTGATATAGAAACTCACATGTGTATTGGTTGGTCATTAAATACCCTGTTCCTGTGGTGTTAAATGGAAAAGGAGGAGGATTTTTCTTCAAATATTAAAATCAGATATATTACTATTATGGATAGTCAACTGTAAATTATCCTTGAATGAGCTAGAAAAACCAGAGAAGACAGTCAGCTTGGGTCCAAGTTGAAGTATCACTCAAAGCAGCTGGAAGTGCAGGACTTTGAATACTTCTTTAAGGTAGTACAGACTCACAGAAAAATAATCTTTATGAGATTTTGTTTTTCTTCAAACAAATTAATTTCTTCATCAGCAGAACATATTCACAGACAAGTTATGCAGATTCGCCAGTGATTTGGTTCACATCCAGCAGTTCCAGAGCACTGTCATATAGAAAACACTCTCTCCATATCCATAATGGGATATCGGGTAAGTTTTTCAACACCATGAAATTGTAAGCACTTTCTCTGGCACAGCATGTCTCTTCACCCATGCCACTACAAGGCTTTCTTACCAAAGAAGAGTTCTGTCTATTTTGATGGCTGGAAGAAGAGTGTGATTTGCATCAAGCTCCTGAACCACACTAGTACTTTTCTGAAGAGAGCTCACTGAAACAGACTGCATATCAAAATGCATGCTTGTTTGCCTACTGCTGTAGAAATAGCTCCACATATTGAGACATATGGGCCCTTGGCAACCAAGTGCTTCTGGGAGCATGCAACTGGTCAGTACTGAATTCATGCTAATAAGCAGTATTAAAAAGAAAAAACCAAAACATTACATGACTATTGCAGGGACTCTCAAAAAGAAGGCCAGACCTAAAAGGTACACTTTACTGCTAAACTCCTGTAATGAAAGTGAATTACAACTAGTACACAAGGGAAGAAGTTATAAAAGACTTTCATAAAACAAGCTACAAAACAGTTCAGAGAACATAATAGAACAGTCTATACTTAAGCTGAGCAAGATACATACTTACAGGCCCTGTCTGAAAATTTAAAAGATAATTAAAAAAAATATATAAAGGGAGAGGATAGTCATACAAAAGTAAAGGAGCAATAATTTGTATGTTTCCAAGCATTCCAACAAGTGCTATTGAAATTCTGGCAATATTACACTGTTTAGAGACCCAGTCAATTTCTAATCACGCATACTTAAAATATCCCTTAACATAAAGAAAGTGAATAACATCTGATTCATGAGATACTTATATTTTTTTAAATTACTAAATTCTTTGAGGGAGCCCATCTAAAACAAAAATCACTGAAAATATATTATTCATACTACAAGAATGCAAGAAACAAAAGCTGGTGACATTTTTCTACTATATGCTTCATAAGAAGCTATAACAATGACAACATCTCACTTAAGCCTCATTTGAAGGCTAGTCTAATGAGAATAAAATAGAACAGTAATATCATATGCATCCAATATAGATATTTAAATTCCCTAAGAAAATGCCTTTACTTGGCTGAGAACATGTATTTACTTTTGTTCAATACCTTGGTGTACACAACTGCACGTAATTTCCTAGATGAAATTTTCCATTTTATGTAGGACAAGCATTTTTCAAACCTCACTAAAAAATACTTTTCCTCTCTCTATTTATTTTGAAAGGTTTTATCTAGGAGGCTTAATAATCTGTCACTAGAAGGAAGAAATGCTAGTACTGAAATATTGTTAAATTTAATTCCCACTGCAGCACTTTACTGAAACTTATTGGTCTTAGATAGGCACTAGTTTGAAATCTGAAAATTGGATTCTGGAATAAATAATCAAAATACACTTTTCTTATTATTGTCTGAGTTGTGCTCAGAATCGAAGATGAAGATATCTTTATTAGATTTGGAAGAATAGAGAGTCTTTTGATTAATGATCAGATGAAAAGAGCATTTGAAAATATGGGAGTGACAAGGTCACTTGTGCTATACTTATTGAATAACCCATCTGGGTAATGGGAGGAAATGTTTCTGTGGGCTATCTACAAAGTAGCTCCAGTGCCAAACTACATAAGATGCAATAATGGATAGTAAGGGAGGGCAGAATTTGTCATGAAAATGAGGCAGGTCTGGATAGAAACCAAAAGTCAAGGTACAAGCACTCTAATTAAACAACTGATTTATTTTACAAATTCTATTTTCAAGAACTTTTAACAAGATTTTCAGCAAGAGATGCTTGAAACAAAATATTTTCAAACAAGGACATAACCTAAACAGCTATAAGTTTTTATATGGAGTAGGAAAACTACAAGAAGGAACTAAATTACTCCATTTCTTCCTTGTTATTCTCGTCTCTGACCTCAAGCACTCCTCTCTCCCACAGTATCTATTACACATTGTTTTTGAAAAACAAAAAAACATCTATTTTGGCTCCCTCCTATAGAAATTTTACTTAGATAGGAATGACTTACTTTTAAAGGTTTGGGAGGTTTGCAGAATAAAATCAGAACCTGTGTGATAGTAGTGCTTTTCAGGAAACAGCTGAGATTTTGAACATTTATGCAACTCTCAAAAAAAAAAATCTCTGTAGATGGCATTTTTAAAAATATTTTGTTCAAACATTAGTTCCATGACTGAACTTTTAAAACTTTACTGTAGAATTACTTTTTCTGGGGCTGTCAAGTGTTATGACCTCACAAGAGCAATCCATTCCACAACTGAGGAAGGTTTGCACAGCATAGTTTGATTTTCAGATTTTTTTCTCTTCTTTTTTACTGGATAACATCCATAAATAAGTGAAAGGCAAATTAAAAAGTCTTTAGAACTCACACAAAGTCTAATACAATTTCCTCAAACTGCCCACAGCTGACTTCTGTAGTTTTTCCCTAATAATCCAGCTGCCACAGGCCACCCATATACAAATTACATAGCACAAATTATGTAGCATTAGATCAAACATGATTATTGATAGAAGGTATGTTGGTATGTCAAATCCACAGAATTTAAACATAGCAAGAATGTGAGAAGGATGTCTATTTTGAGGGATTGCAGCCACTACTAATAACCATCTAAAAGAGCTACTTATGTTTTGTAATGTGAAATAAACACAGAGAGCTCATGAAAGAAAAGTTAATGGGGAAAATGATCACCAGTCTCTTCTGAAATGCTTCCTTATGTCTTCCTGTGGGGTGTATGGGTTTCCAGAGCACTAGGTATCTTCTTTTCTGTATGGCATATTAATATTTCAGGAGAATCTTTGCTTCAGCTGCTTTATCCAGACTACATATATAAATCCAAATTCATACCTGGCATAAATCTTAAATTCAGTTGAGTTTCACCAGATTTTATTTTACCTCACAAAATCCCCCTATCTGTTACTACGCTCTAAATCATCTTTAGCCATACTAGAAAAAATTAAATGAATAAAAAAAAAAATCAGATGATCTTCAAAAGAAAAGAAAAAAAATAGGGTAATTGGGTAGTATTTAATAAAATACTTATGTGAAACTTCCTGAATTTATTTTTCTAAATTGATTTACAGCAAGTCTGCTGGCCACTAGAGAATTATATTCACTCAATTTTTTACTAGAAAAAAGGGAATGTGAAATGCATGTCACCATAAATCACAGACTTTATAATGACGCTAAATTGTTATTAGACTAAAGCATTTGTGTAATTCTGGCATTCAGTTGGAAAAAATATGCTGAGTGATACTTAATCTTACCTTTGAACCATCTTAGAAGGTCATTGTCAGTATATTTTAGGTTATAAAATAAACCATATGAGGTTACAAAGCTCAAAAAACTCAGAAGTGCTTATGTTATGGATGTGATCTTCCTAGAGTTATGTCTAATCTATACAAAATACTTATTTTTTAACTTTTTGCATTAAATATTTTTATATTAGAAAACCCCAGCAACCTCCTGTTTAGTGATTTCAACTACTTACTCCCAAAATACAATTTGCATTTACAATTTTTTTTTCTAGATGAGTAATTAAATTTGAGTTGTATCAAAGGATTAATCCTACTAATTGGGTGATGATTTTATTCTCCATTATTTGGAGATACAAAAAAGACAAAGCTTATATTTGATAGGCAACTTCATTTACCTTTGCATGCATTTTAACAGCTAAGTGAAGCTCTATGTCTCACTGAAGAACCTTGGTCATACCCACCATCCAAGTATCCTTAGACCAACAGCAAGACACAGAAAAGAAGTAAAAACCTCACATTATTTTCCAGGAGGTGAAATGCACACATGGAAATAACTAGAAGACAGTCAAAAGCATTGTACCTTCAACTTAGAATATTACTGTGCATAATATATAGGTTAATTTTTAACTTAAACACAAAATCCCACTAGTCTGGTATCATACACATAATAATACTCTGTCAGAGTGTTTTTAAACTATGTATCAGTTTACTTGTAGATGATTTTCAATAAAAATAAAATAGGCATTTCTTGTATTTCAAGGATATATATTGTCAGTAACTGTTGTGAAAGGGTATATGTACAGTACAACTCAATAAGAAATTATTCTCCTAAGAATAAAAATAACATATTTAGAAACTTCATTGAAAAAATTATTCTTTTGCATTACATTAGATTTCTAATAAGTGCTTTCTTATCTCAGAATATTTATATAAGGGATACTAAAGCTAGCAATTAAGTATACAACACCGCAGAAGACATTTATATATTTTAAAGACCTTTTGCTGAAATAAGCAGATCCAAAAGGGACATTGCTATTTTTGAATAGCAAGTGTCTTAATGGTTCCTTGCTGGTTCCAGGGATTATATAAAGAGGTAGACAGTCAAGTTCCTCAAGAACTGGAATAGGTAACTAGGCACTTAATTGCGTTAAACAAGAACTCAGACTCTGAAACTTTTTTTATTGTTTTTTAGTTTTCTTTTTGTTGAAAATGGCAGATTTGCTCTTTTCTTTGAAGAGAGAGCATGAAAGAGGCTCAACATAAATGCTTTCAAGTGTCTGAGATCAGTAGTGAGTATACTGTCCCTGTCCAGCCTTTTTGGTGTCTTCCTCCACTCACCTACCTGTCCTTCTATTTCCTGTTTGCCTCAGAAGGGATTTCCATATAAAGGTCATATATCATGATTTCCTGTTTTGATCTCTTTAGAAAACTACTTTATGGAATTCAATAGGAAAATTAACTAGTTTTGCAGAACCATATTATGCAATTAGCAGTTCCCTACATCTGTTGCATTTTCAATACTGACAGCCTTTTATAAAACCTTTTATCTTTCCATCTGCAAAGAGCAAATGCTTTTGCAGGGAAATTTAGTGTAAGTCAAATAGATGGCTGAAATAACAAGGAGAAAATAACAGTAGAGTATGCAAAACATTGTCAAGGATTTCTGTGAAATGCTGAATTTTAATTACTATAACTAATTACAATACTGCTACATTTCTCTCACATTACAAACGCACACTGGGCTGATGTGGATTAAGATGAAGTGCTACAGGGAAACAGCAGCAAAGATAGGACACAATCTCACGCTTATCGAGAGATAGAGAGAACTTGTCCCAAACCTTAGCTTTTGACATCCTATTAAATGTCATGTCTTTAAGTGACCAATTTATAGTGAACTACTAGTCCTTCAGTGAATGTAGTAGCCAGATGAACTCTGGTTTTTTGACAAATAACCACTTACTTAATAGCAATCTCTTTGAACTGCACTATGAAACATTATTTATCTCATCATCACATTGCACCCTCTTCCCTCTCTCAAATCAATAACTTAAAATTACTGCTATATTTTATACATTAGTTTTGTTTAGAGTCATTCACTGCTAGATAGCAATAATCTCTACTGAAACAAGTATCTTGTTGCTCTTGATAATCTCCTCAAAAAAAGTAAGAAATCACTGTTACAAAAACCAGTGTCTTGCTCTCTTGCTATTTTGCTGTGTTTGCTCATTTCCTGCAGCTTTCCTCTATTTGGAAACAAACAAAATTTTGGGTTTAGACAGTATTTACATATATACAAGTGGCACTCTTTCCATTGTGTACTTTCATCACGTATTAAAAGTTGGATACTCTGTTAGACTCATTCTAGTGGTATTAATGTAAGTTTCTTGAAATTGTTTTTCTTTAGGTACACTAAATTCTTAAACAATAGTATAAACTACTATATCGATGGATTTCCTAGTTTTGAATTTAACCTCCAGGACTTTACTAATTCAAGATATTACTGAATACATAATTTTTAGATGAGCATAATCTTATAAACTAATGAAATAAGATGGATTTTCTAGATACTGTATCAGTTTAGAACTACCTGGAAGGAAACATACTACTTTTTAGGTAGCCAAAGAGAAGACAGACATCAAAACATCTATCTTCAAGGCATCAAAACAAATACTATTTCATATTTTTATTTTCAATCATAACTTTCCTGCACTTTAAATCATAGGTATGAGGAATCTTAAATGCAGGATGGTCTAATCAGCCTGATGCCTAGATTTTATCCATATTCTTATGATGGTTCAAAACTGGAAGACAGTAATCCAGCTTTTAAGTTCTGTGGAGAAACTGTTCCATTAAGTATGGTTAATTTCAAACAGAATATATTCAGAAAAAACATTATGACCATGTTTCCTTTCATTAAGAGTACAACAATTAATTGGTGACATTGTTAATGGGGGAGTTGGAACTGAGCAATAGCACAGCAGATAGTTATTTGGCAAAGGCTTTCAAAACAGAACAGTGAATTATCTACCAGATTAGCATATGGAGCTGTATACATTCTGCTCCTCATTTCTAAGAGTTCTCTACTCCTAAAGCTAAAAAAAACTTAAAATGTATGGCTGCTTTACGCTTCTTTGCTTTAGAGGGGCTGCTGTACACACAAGAATGAGAACCTATGATACAGCAAAAGAGCCAATAAAAAAATCTCTCATTATCCTAGCCACAGTACAAGAAGTTCTTTATTCAAAGGACTGCTTTTATATTGCCCACTGAAGAAATCCTGGACAACACACATGGCAGTTCTGGGAGATAGGAAGATCTAGATCAAGTATCTGACTTCCTGGGCAAGAACTCTGCACAGACTTATGTCTAAGACCATGTCATAGTTACCCACAACCATAAGTTACATATGCCACAGCATATATCATAGTTAAGACAGACACGATACACTTCAGAGAACTAAACGTTGTTCAGGTAGATTCTCTCAGCCTTCTGTTTTCTTCTACAGGCAGCCTCACTCAGCCCTTTTCCTTGGGCAGCACCACACAGCCTTCAGAGGATTAAACGTTACTCAAGCAGCATCAGATAGTCTTCTGATTTCTTTCTTCTTCTCTCTGCATGACCAGCTAACTCCTTTCTATTCCTCACACAGCTGCCTAACCCTGTTTGTCCCTCATTCAACATCTTACCTTTTCTGTCTCTCACCTGGCCTGCAGGCTCCAACTGATCCTGGCACATCTCCACAGCTCAGCAGGCAGACCCCAACTTACTCAGGGTCAGCCAGCTCGCTCTTTTGTAGGGTTCAACCTTAGTGGTTACAGCTGCGGCTTATCAAGGGTTAAAATGCTTCTATACCTCTTGTAATTAGTACTGCTGCCCACAAGACCACAATGCAGGGAAACAAATACAACCCAAGGTCAGAGATGTAGTCTGGCCTTCACGAAGCTGAGAGCACAAGACCAATGGGATTTTTAAACACCGGTTCCCTAGACTTTGTAAAAAAACAACTAAGTTTGTTTTCTATCACTGAAAGTCTATTTCTATTGAAGGGAAGCAAACTCTTCCAGCTCTTGTAGACTAGAAAGTTTATTTAAATAGATCAATGAAGTACTGCAAATTGCTTTGGAGGAGGACAGAAAAATGGTGAAACAAAAAACATTTTGAAATATAGTTATATCTTCAGTGACTCTTGTATATATGTACATAAGAAAAAATTTCTATGTAATTTCTTCCTCCATAGGGATGGATAATAATTTTCTAAAGCTGTTTGGGTCATCATCTGATAGGTGAATCTAGACAGGCTTCAGAATTCATAATTTTCCTCTTTATGTAAGATATTTTGATTAAAAAAAAATTGATGAGATCTATAAAGGTCTGTCACCATGCTGTGGTCTCAACGGCACAACAATTTTAATTTGATTGTGGAGCACAGAAAGCAAAAGTCACTGCCTTGTAATGAATTGATGAATTGATAGCTAGGGCTATCAGAGCTAGCTACTGAAACTTTTTTCCAAGTGCTTGTGCAGTGCATATGTCCTGATACAATTAGTAGAAGAATTTTGGGGTTTTTAAGACTTTCAAGACTACATTTCAATACTAAAAATGTTTCAGGGTGTGAACTGGACCTAACTTATGTATTTAGAGCTCTCAACAATGTACTCCTAACAAAGGCATAGTAACATGAGGAAATGTTCATAATGGTAGATCCACACAATTCTAGAGGTTTTGCATTCTCTGGAAGTTTTAAATTCGTTATGGGATTTTTTAAGGATAGAAAGTCTACAAGCATTGAACTAGGTTTGTGCCATTTAAAGCACATCCCCATGGTCCTTCAAAAGCCCAGGTTTGCTGAACACAAAGCATGGACTAATGCTTTGCCAATCTCACAGCCCTTTCTCTGCAGGATTTTGGGACTTTTTGTCCTAATGATAGCTTCACTTGCAAGAAATCTACCTGGTACATGTGCACCATTCTACAATCTTGATTTCTCATCCTGCATCATAACTACCTCTGTTCCCCACTAATAGATATAAGAGGGTATCTCCCTGAAGAACCAAAGTTATAACGTGGATGGCTGTATTGCAGTCTGCAACGTGCAAGATGAGTGAAGGAAGGCCATTCCCTTAGCCTAAGGTAAGTGAAACAGACATTCCCTGAGAATGACTTCAAAGGTTCAGTAGAAAAAGATTCTGCATGTCATTGATTGGTAAAAATTTACAATTTATTATGATTCCCCCCTACCATAAATGCAGGCTTCTTTTTTCTCCTAACTGTCATTTTAGCAAGCATAGCCTGAGGTAAGTTTTCTTCTCATTCCATCTGTCAAGTATATGGAGCTATAATCTCTGCTTACTGAAGTTTTCCAGCAGTGCAATATTATTTGATGATTTATGATTTATGCTATCAGAGTGTTACACTACAGTTTGAGATCCTCTAAGTTAATGGTGACTACATGTGCATTTTTTCCATTGTTGGCATTTAACCCTGCCCAGAAGAAACCTCAAGTTGTCTCCAGAATCAAAAGGACAATTTAATTCTTGCAACTGGCATTCATAAGGGAAAGAGGAAAAAAAAATAAAGGGAAAGGAAAAGGAAGGCTGAGAAAATGAGATCATGAAAGACTGAAGTAACTGAGAGAGAACACAAAGATGTAAGTTTTATAGTCAAATTCCAGACTAGAACACTGCCTTAAGGGAATAGTCAGTAACCAAGATGTCTTATAAAAATAAGAAAAAATATTTTCCTTTCTGCTTTTGATTTTTCTGTGACTAGCCTAATGTTTCTTTTCTACAGTTCTCTTCCTATTGTAACTTCTATTTCTTAATCAAACTGAGAAAATGAATCTGTAAGAAAGGAACACTCAATCAAGAAGGTTTCCAAATAGCTTAAATGATATTTAATTACTGGTATTCTACATATATTACGGGGCTTTCAAAGAACTGGCTTGTGACATCCTTCATGGGAGAGTAGGGCTAGAAGGAATGCAACCTGTAATATTCATGGAGATGGGGAGGAAGCAGTTTTGTGTCCTACTCTTTCCCATGAGAGCATCTCAGAGGGTTCCTGAGCTGTATCAGATGAAGTTAGGTCTCTATAGTCCTTTAATCAAAAGTAAGGCAAATTACTGTGACTTGACACCATCTCTCTTCCTTGACATATCAAAGCAGCAAAAGGATGCTTGGAAATGTGTTAACCAAGAAGCAGTTGCATCCATTAAAAAATATCATAAGCAGCTGATAGTATCCATCAGCACTCAGATCAAAGGGTTATTACTGAGAAATGTCTGCATGCTCCCTCTACTGATCTGATCAGGGGGCCTCAACAGGAACAAAGTTGTATTTTGCAAGTCACTGGTTGAAACCTCTAATACAATAATTCAAAAAGTTCAGATTGCTTAAAAAAAAAAAAAAACCCTGCAGGTGGAAAAAAGTGGTGAGTCCTCTGATGGTGGATTTAGCTACGTGCAATACTGTTCAGAAAATGCTGTGCCTGCTGTTTTTATAATAAGATGACCTTTTCCACTGCAAAGACACAGCCATCACAACCATTAGTAAAGCACTAATGAATAGTCTCCTATTCAAACAACAGCAGCAAAGCAGGAATCTCATATATCCTATGTCCTTTTCACTTCACTGAAGTGTGAACTCTAAAACCTCATTGAAAACAGAACATTTGATGAGAGGAGCTGCAGGAATGTTTCACAGAATCATTCCTGCTACAATTTTCAACTTCTGGGTTTTAATGTTGGAGTTTTTCGTGGGGGGGGTATTTTGGGGTTTTTTTGTTTTTTGGTTTTGTTTTTTTTTTTTTTGCTCTTGTTTGTTTGTTTTGGTTTGGTTTGTTTTTAACTATGAATATGCTTAACACATCTATAGACAAGTTACTATTTGTGCTCTTACTGTGCCTAGGAGCAGTGACCAAAGTTAAGGACTCACCAACTTACCTAATATTCAGCTGTGAAGATAAATGGCCTCGACTGATCTTGTGCTACCATTTCTAATATCATGACTCTCTTCTGTCAGACTTTGCATTTCTGAGGGGTATGAACCCTCAATAGATGAGATTAGATATCTGCTCAAAAGTGGTAATGACTTGAAATGCTGCATTATTCAGGTTTTCTACTTTTTTATTAAATGGGACAGAAGACTCTCTGTAGTCAGATTTTAGAGTTGGACATCATATTCTTTAGTTCAGTTGATAACAGTAGAGTAGTATATTAAGTTTGTTTAAAGTCTGGTCAGCCAGAAATTGCTTTAGATTTAGCTGTGTATAGAAAAACTTTTCCCTAATAATGAGATACTGTGTAAAACAGGCTACAGAAGAACTCTCCTTTTTGAATTTTCACTGTTGGTAAAGAAGAGTCTATAGTAAAACATCTGTGTTATATGAGCTTACTGTTTGTATGCTCTGAGGTTTTCTTCAAAAACACTTATTCTCTTAATGAGATAATTCTTAAACTGAAAAATTACCCACCAGAGTAAGTCTGCTTATGTAAGCACATCATTTCACCTGACAAAGATAATAGGAGGTTAGAATGAAAAGTCTGTCTTCCAGGGCTATGAAGTGATTTAAGAACCTAAAGATATGCTCACACTGTAGTTGGGTAACTACTTTAGGAAACCCACAACTTGTGGCAGCCTGTTGCTCACCTCTGCCTAAAATGCTGAGCTGCTCCCAAAAGAAATACAGCTGATCATGCAGGAGCTGCCACGCCTGTGTCTCAAATATGGAAATTTCCCAGAGTTTGGTTTATAGCTTGGTTTCTTGAATGTAAACCATTTATTTCTGCTAAAAATTTCCAACATCAATAATGTACAATAGTGCATATACTAGTTTTTAACCATTAGAATGGATTCAGAAAAATTCTGTACACTTAATGTTAAAAAAAAATCTGGTTAAAATTTCAGAAGCATCAATCCAGATGAGATCACAGGTTTTCATAGGTGTCAGTGAAAAATCTGAACCCTTTTGTTTATTGTTAACCATTTATATATATATTCAGCTCAAACTGTAATATCTTTTTTAATATTAAACCCCTAATAATTTGAATGAGAATCAAGAACCTAATTACTTGTGAGCGAACTAAATTTCTGATTTGCTTTTGAAAATAAATCTGAAATATTTGTAACATGATATAATATATATTATAGATAATAGTAGCTATTCTTAACATTGTTACACAAACAGGCTGGTGTTCTATAACATGTATGTGAAGATTTGAAAGTATTCTGAAGCACAGAGGAAGTTATTTAACTTTTAATAGCTCAGTTACATCAATTCCTTCATTTTATTGATGCTATGTTCTCCTTCACTCTATCAGCTTTTTATCTCATTTCTAGCACAACTGATATCAGAAGTCACTACTCTAGTCTACTGATTTTTAATTTGCCTATAAATTAAGTTGTGAAATGGATTTTAAAATTTTTGATTAAAAGCACTAAAGAATGTTTCCAGAAGGAGACAACTGTGCTAAGCTTCCTTCCATAAAGAAGTTATATAAGTAGGTCATAAACCCCTGAAATTAAGTCAGAAATGCTGACAGACCCCAAACTTTTAGAAGCCCTCTAAGCTCCAGTCTAATCTTCTTCTCCCAGAGGGGGGAAAATCTTTTTCTCAAGACTAAATTGTAGACTGTAAAATAGTTGTTTTGTCATGTAGAGCTCTGAGTATACAGTAAAGAAATGTGCAGCAAAAAAGCAATGTGTTGTTACTATAGCAACTACAAGTCAAAAAGATATCTTAAAATGTCTTTTTCTTCTAAATTTATCCTATGAAATGTTTCCCAGTCTTGCTTAATTATGCTACACAATATAGTTTTCATTTGTTAGCGTGGGTCAGATGAACTCTGAAACTAGACCGGAATTACTGGAGGTAAACAGATATGAACTAATGAGAGATTTGTTCCCAGTGGACCTTAGATATACTAGGATATAGAAAAAAACTACATAAAATTACATGTTGAAAACTTTTCTCTTAGAAACTGTACCTATTTGTGTATGTATGTGAAAAATTTATTTTATATAATCCTCTTCTGAGAAAGGACCAGTTGTTTTATAGTTTGGGTTTTTTTTTAATGTTTCAAAGTGATAACATGATTGTTATGACCTTTATATAAAATGTTTATATTTAGCAGAAAGCTTTGACAGAAGAAATTTGTGAGGTTTGCAAGTTGTTTGTATATCTGGTAAGGAATTTCTCAGTTATGGAATTTCACTTTTATGTGTTTTCATTTCATATGGGAAAACAGTATAAAATAGATTACTGTTAAACATTTCATACTATGAACTATATATTAAGAGAAAACCAAGGTCTTTAAACTTTTGTTTCACTTTGTTTTACGTGAAATAAAGCCAGAAGAGAGAATCCTGTTGTAATGCTGAAGAGTAAGTAGAAAGTAACAAGACATAAAAAAGGCCATTGAGGCTATTTTGCAGTAGAAATAACAATTTGTCACCGATATACTGATTGTTGCTCTAGTACAGCTGCAGTACCATGGAAGTTTATTCTGTAAAAATACAAATGAAAAAGTATACTTGGGAAAAAAAAAAAAGAAAGTACCAAAAAACTTTCAACCCTACTGCGGATCTTCTTGAAGGCATGTTATCCAGCCATAACTTTGATATTTCATTGTGAATCCTCCGTTATGTTCAAGTTTCATGGATTTTCAAACTTACCTGTGTGTATGCATATTGTTCTGTTTTCCTTGTACTTTACTGTTTTCAGTTCACTAAGTTTTATACCATAGTATAAATATTTCATGTTATAATGAAAGATATTATTTTGTGTTTTCCCATTTATTGTCTGCATAGACCAGATGTGTGGTTCAAGCCCTTCTCTTTGATGAGGTACTTGTAAGAAAATGGAGTTTCTGTGGTCTAAGCTTGCATTAACAACAGAGGCCTAGCAGAGGCATCTTTTAGTGAAAGAGTGAGGATGTAATAAATTTTTTAAAATATAGTTAACAGCTTCAGATTACCTCAGCCAAAGAATTGATGTAATACATTAAAATCCATCCATATTTTCAATGGATGTTTGAAAAAAAAAAAAACCAAACAAAATACCAAGAGTGTTTATTTCTTTTAAAAACTATTTTGAAACAGATCTGTTGCTTTTAAATAAGCTTGTTAATCAGAATTATTTGGTGTCCCTCTTAGGCTAAGTTGTCCCTAGCAGCAAATCCACAAGGATGACTTTCATAACTTTGTAGAACCTAAAAAAAATAACATCAGAAATCCTGCTTTCCCTTCCATGGCCACTGAGAAATTTAGCCCTTGAATTACTGTCCTGATTTCAGCAGCTTTAACGTATTTTTCCCTTCTTCACCCCTGTACATAACTGTAAGAGCCTTTCTGATTTAAGTTATCCTGCTATTCCAAGGAACATGATTTTTATTGTGGTTTTTAATCCTCTTAAAGCAATTGTGTTTAAATTCTTTTGTGTTACATATTTACAAAAATTTCCTCTGGAAAAAACAAAGCAAACAAAACAAGCACAGCCAAACACGTATAGACATACATACACCACACACACATACATACACCAAACAAGCAAACAAAAATCTCCAAAAACCAGTTTTCTTTCCCCCTGCAGGGCTACATGAAGTCCGAAGGTCAGGTAGTAGCAATGTGTGGATCTGTTCCCAAAGCTGTGTAAGTGAACTTCAGTGTCAATCTTGCAACAACCCCCTGCTAATATTAGATAATAATTTCATTACTACAGTCAATGCAGATTTCTCATGCTCATTCTGGAATATTCAAGATAGAAAACAAGACTATCATAGAGCATTGGAACAACTAGCTCAACGTGCAGTTTGGCCCCAAACAATAAAAACTTGTGCTTTCCCAGTCTTCCTAGCACCTTCCTTAATGCTGCTTATTAATTTCTTTAGGAATTTATTTCTGCTTTCATTCTCTGATATTTATATTATCTACTTTACTTACTTAATTTTCTCCTTTTAGACACAGTAGTCTGCCTAAAAATTCTGCTTATAAAAGTATGATTAATAAGCTATTAGATAAGATAGATGCCCAGAACATCAAGGAATGATTGCAGATACATAGTAAACCAAACATACTCCTATTGCTATTTTAAAGTTTGCAGTGATAAGTATTAAATATAATCCTGATTATTATCTGTGTATTGCAAACTCTATAAAGAGCTTTGAGCAAAGGTTCTGATAGGGAAAAAACGGCTTAAATACAGAAACTATAAAACACTAAGGAATATTCTAGCATTAACAAGGTAGGTATTTTTTTCAAATAAAAATAAGAAACCTAAAAATTTAAAGCAAGTACTAATTTAGAATAAAAAAAAGCTGAGGGAGGTAAGCCCACATAATATTGATTATAATTTTTCCTCAGACTGTTTTTAAAAATTATGTCATCTGTAGAACATCTTCCACACAAATCATCTATTCATCAAATTAAATATTATCAATTTTTAGATAACACAAATAATAATAGTACAACATAACAGTTGTATGTTAAATGGTAGCAGAACATTTTCTGAAATTTGGGTGTAGCAAGCTTGCCATCTACTGATCAATAGAAAAGATCTTTGCTTATATGGTATTGTTGTATACCATATTATTTAGTTTGAAACTCTTTTTATATGATGAGTCAGTACTTGTGTATTTAAATAAATCTGTGTCCAGTGCCTCGGAAGGTCAATACAAGGCTTCAAAGGTATTGTGCTAGTGGATCAAAGATGAAATCCTGAAGTACTCCTTATACCCATTGAGGAACTTTTTACTAAGAGATGCAATCTTTTTGAGTATTTGGGGAACTTATTTGGCCTCTCTTAAAGAGTATATTCCTAATTCACAGGTGTTTTCATGAAGTTGAAATATTATTTTATGACTAATATGGCAAAAGCAAATAAATACACTTTTTTTTTTAATTTCAATTCTTTCCATTTTACAAAGAGAAATTAATTTGTCCCATGCCATCTACAAGCTTTACCCTCAGTCAAGTTTTGTCAGTGCATAGTAGGAAATTGCAGAAAATCTGTATGTCCAGAGTACTTGGTGTTGTACACCCTCATGTTCAACTCAGGTGGGTTTAGATATGGAATCAGCAGTTATGTCATATGTACAACAAAGAAAAGTCTTCGGTCTTTTGAAAGAGTCTATCCTATGGGTTAGCTTAATAATCATCATTGTTGCTGTATAATTTTTCCCTTTGCCACTCTCAATTAATTTTATTCACTGTAGAATTATAACAGTATGGATAATAGAGCATGAAAATGGACAACCTGTGACTAAGCCAGCGATTGTACTTTAAACAATGATTTTTTTAAAACAACAATTGCTTTTAAATTATTTGAAATTGTGGACCTATATTTAGCACTTACTGCCTCCAGAATGGGTGAAAACATACAACTTCTGAAATTTATGGACCAGAGAGGAAAAAATATGCTCTTTCCAAAGAAAGTTTGTCTTTCATCCTAATTCAATCTATATCATCTAGACTCAGTGGCAGGTTATTTTTCCACAGAGTTGCCATGTAGATCACGTCTGTAGCTTTTCTCTTTTTGATATCTGCCTTGCTTCCCTGCTGGATAATAGTCTCCTGTACCTTCATTATTTAAAGTTCTATTCTAATTTCAATTGTACTGGCATAAATCAGGAATTATTACAATTCAGTTAAGGAATTTAAAATTACCTCTGTTAACTCCAAATTGAATTAAGGTGTTTTGCTGCAGACCTCCTCTAAATAGGACTAAGATTTTAGATTGCATGGGAGTATAACCTGAAGGCAGAAAGTCCCAGAGACAGAATGATTTGTAGAGACTAAGGTATTTCAAGAGATTTGTCTGCAGAAATCAATAAGCTTTGTCAAATAAATTTCCTAGCTGGCATTCAAAATCTCTGCCACAACTGCTGTACATGGCTTTGTTCATCTAGCAGCTTAAAAATCTGTTCTTTGGGAAGGGGTAGGATGAACTCTGCAAGTTTTGGGATTTTTTTTTTTTAAGACTGCATTTCTATATCTTTCAGAAGGTGACCTGAAAGCACTCTGAGTTTCTGAGACCAGGTGGGTCAATCACTATTCTGGGAAAGCTCCGAGTCTGTTGGGGCAGATGAGTCATAGCCATCCAGCATATCAGCAGGAGTACATCACGGATGAAAGCTACCCCAGATTGCTTTGCGCTTTACCTCTTCCCAAACACTGGCTCATCTGCCTCATCCGCACTTCAGCAAATTCCAAAGAAGAGGTACTCATGACACAACTCTTCAACCTCTGCTTTACTCTCCCCAGAATCCAACTGGTCCTGCTGCCCCCCTTGGGAATGGCGTTATCCTAGAAAGCTGCCTCTAAACAATACAGAAAGGATCCACAAGATGGGTAGGTTGTGAGTGAAGGTGATCATATGTAGTGGAACAATAGCACTATTATGTATACTGTCACCTATTCCCTTCTTTGTGGAGTTTTTGAAGGAACTGTTTAGTTTACTTCAAAAGTATATTTAATATCAATAATTGGAGTTGATGACTTTTATATACAAAGAGAAAAAACTAGTGGGGAGTCCTTTAAAAAAATAGAAGATTATATCTACTTTTCTGTGCCATTAGAATCAAAAGGAAATTCATAAAGGAACACAGTCTTATCTGAAAAAAAGTATTTACACATTGCATAGAACATATCTGAACTGAATGGCATGATCACTCAGAAAATATTGTACCATCAAAATAATAAGGCTGCACATAATGGGAGAAACATTAAAAAAACCAGTTTTCTGCATATTTTGAACTATTGAATGGCGATGTGCTTTTTGTCAAGCTAACTTTAAGCAGAATTTGATATTCATATGTATTTAAGCACAGGTATCAGAATCAGAGAAATTGGGAAAATATTACAGATATATTTGATCTTTGAAAAGAAGCTTATTAAAAAAGGTCAACTTCATTTTTCTAAGAAAATATTAAGGTTTTAAAATAGGACAGCTAAGATGGAATATAGCACAATGATAATTAAGTAGTAGATTCTAGTTATTTCTGCAAAGTTTAAATAGAAGATTAGGTAAATATGGGATTTGGTACTTTAGCAAAATTGCTCCAAAGTAAACTTTTTCATTGATTAGCATTATAATTCCAAATATAACATTTCAGTAATACTTATGAGATCATATTTAATTACACTACTTATGTAGAAATAGCTTCTTTAAGTTCTCCTTATGATATAATGCTACATGCAGGTCTGAAAAATCAAATCTGGATGCACTATTGCCTTTTTTCCAAGCTCAAGTACAACTTCAGTTACAAAAAAACCAGGAGTAATTTATTGAATCAGTCCTTTGTCTCAACTGAATTTGATGAAGCATCTCCTTATTGTTGCAAAACTTATCCAAGATCGAGTTACTTGGAATTTGAGGGAAGTAGGGGGCTCAGGCAGCAATAATTCATTTTGCTGGATTTTGTTAAGTCATTGCACTGCACAGCTTAATGTAAAATGCATTAAAATACGCCTTCAAATAGACTCAGCCTATCTGATTGTAACATTTTTTTTCCCTCCTACAAATTTGTTTCCTAAATTTTCACAACTGATATATTAAGAATAATTGTAGTTTAACTGGAGTGGTTGGATTGAAAAAATTGATGTTACTCTTTTAAACACGATTTTTGAAGCAATTAGCATTCTGCATGGTTTTAGTTTTCCACATATAATTTAATCTCAGACAGCTGCTGGTATTATTCCTGGGAAATACTTCTTTCTTGCTGTTCAGTGAGAAAGATGAATATGTGGTTCTCTCCTTGCCTGTACAGTCCTATTCTCTGTGCCAAGTCTAACAATTTACATTCGAAGTACTCTGTTTTTTCAAACATAACGTATTCATTTATTCAATATAGTGGACTAAATCCAGCACTATGTTTTCCTGGCTTTACCTATCTGTAATTCATACAGGAATCACTCTGAAGAAAGACACAGAGTAAACAAGCAGTAACTCAAAATCATTTTATTTTTTAAAAAAATAGCAGTAAGAAAGCATTTCATGAATCACTGCAAGACGTAGTTAAAACTGATGGTTCTTATGAAAAACATAAATTTTAAGACTGACTTAAGACCAATCTCTAAATAAAATAAGGGTGAGTGACAGATGCTAACCCATTCCCAAGGTATTCTGCTGCTTGTATTGGTACAGCAATTGAAAATAACTCACACCATTTCTAGAGCATGAAGTATGGACTATGAGCTTTTTACAGCTCCTGTAAGTTATACCTGCTACTTCTAATCCCAAATATATATTATATTAGTGTTCCTTTCCTTGTCTGTTTTTACCAAGCTTTCTATTATAAGAGAAATTATGCATGAATTACTGAATTATTTACAGCTACAGGTTCCTTAATTAAACCTGTAAATTTATTAATGTAGTAAGACATGCAATTCACTGGCATATACCTAAACAAAGTAAGCCTAAAGAGTGTTTGCTAGACATCAGATACTCAATAAATGTGATAGCAAAAGCTGAGCAATGATGGACCTACATTGTGTAATTTTTTTGTGATTGTAAACATGTATTTTAAAAATCCTAGGGAAATTCAGCACAAAACTTTGCCTTACTGCAAAACTGAAGCAGAATGTGTTTTTAAATTATTAACAGCTCTAAAATTTGGATATTTTGTTACCACTAAATTATCTACCATGCAAAAGAAAAATGATAAGGTAAAACTGTACACTGTGAGTCCAATTTTGGTGTATTTAGTCCAGAAGTGTTTTTCTGTCAAATCAGAAGTACATTATTTTAATCATATTGTAAAACATGTATGATATGTTTTTTTAAACTACATTTGATTTATCTAAGGTTGTAGTATAATATTGGAGCACAGGAATTCCTGAATTATGATGTCTGCATAAACCATTGGGATTAGAAATTGGTTCTTCAGTCTTTAACTGAGGCCAGTGCAATCAGGTGTTGCCCCTTCAGTTGCTTCGGAGGGTACTCTTGTCCTGTTGCCTAAAGTGAGGAGCACCAGTAAAAAACATAGACTATAAGAGCACTTTTTCACTAAAGACTGATACTTTTGTCCTTCTTATGAAGCTGTTATGTACTAAAAGCCAGGTTTTCTTCATTATCCAACAGTGTGTAAGGTATATTCTCAGTCTTTATGTAATTTGTTCAGTGTTTACAAAAATAGACATTTGTGCCTTTTGGATGTGAAATTATAAATGTTTCACAAGGTGCAATACAGTATAAAGTTCTGCAGCTGAAGTTGAGAAGGTTTTTGATTAACATTAGGCAACTGTGCTGTTTATTTTATAGATGTCATATGTATGTTTGGGTGCTCAAGCTAATTTGTATGCTGTTTTCAGTGGAAAAAGCACTGGGAGAATATCCACCCAGAGAGTGAGTGTCTCTGGAAAGTCATTTTACTTTTTGCTTGTGAACAGAAGTAGAGTGAAAACAGAGTCAATGACAGAGGGTAGTCATATTGCTAAGCACTGAAGTTTGTTGAGTCTTAATTTTAGTGAATAGGAAAACATCAAAGGACAAGCATCACAGGAAATAATTTATACTGCAAATGACTCCTGCAATTAATCCCCGAAGACAATAAATAGTGTCCTTTTTGCATCTTCTAAAATTATGTTGTAGAAGCCTGTTTCAGAGTATGTCGTTCAAATAATGTGTGCTTTTGTGTAATGAACAGAGAAATGAGAGGTTAAGACTTCATGAGATTAGGATTTTGCCCTTGTCCCCTTATGGTCTGGAAGAATTACTAATTCTTCTTGTCCCATGAGAATAATCTCTGCTACTTTCCTTCCCATATTCTTGTTCCAAACATTCCTGCCCCAGAAAATCTTTGCATGGTTCAGTGTGTGGGTACATGTATGTGTGATGCAGGGTCCTGAATTTTCGAGGAGCTAGACTAGAATAACGGCACTCTTACTGATACAGTAAAATGGCGTATCCTTTATTCGTCTTGTTCATCTCTTATATATGATAAAATAGTTTACATTCTTTCTTGAAGAACATTCTACCTAATTGGTTACAGTTTTTCAACTTGTCTCTAAGCTATTCTTTTATTGGAATAAATCACAGATGGGCAAAACAGAGGTTAGGCTATTTCCTCCTTCATGGCTCTGTCCTCTCAAGGTCATCTCAAGGTTAGAGGCCCTTGCAGGCCCCTGCAGGCCTCAGTTAGGCCGCAGCTAGGCCAAGGCTGGATTGTCCAGACTTTGCAGGGGCAGACTGTGTCCCTGGTCAATAAGAAACTCTTCTACACATGTGCTTGGAGGAATATTTGCATGCGTCATTTACCAAGCCCAAATTTTAGATTTGGATATGTCCCTCACCAATACCAAGTTAGTTTCTGGTAGGTAGAGACAAGATTTTATTGTGATATTTGACATTATAGTCTTTCCCACAAACTGAGTTTTCGGCTTCTGCATACACAAGTTTCCAGTTTCTCTTCAGATCTTTCTCAAAACATATCAGTTTTATAACCAATCAGTAAAAATCCAAGTGTGACCATATTTGCAGTCATCTCATTTCCAGCCCAGGTTTCAGTACAATTTTCTTGTCTCGGTAATTATTTCTAGTTAGATATGATGCAGCTGTAGAATGTCATGGGAAAAGCCTGACTAGAAGGAAATACTTACATAATTAACAGAGAGGAAAAAAAAATTAAAAAAAAAAAACCAAAAACCCAGGGACTGAAGTTCAGCTTTACTGAGATGCTCCCAAAATTTTTGTATTAACTTTGACACTGTGTTTATCAAGCTACAATAACTGAACTTAATAAGGCAGCCAATTTATGAGACAAGTTTCTTTTTTATAGTGCTACTTTTGGTACCAGTCATAATTTTTTCTCTAAAAGAGAATTGAAATTGATAAATGTAAATATGGTTAATCACTATGGGCTCATAGAAAATTCTGCATTGAAGTAACACTAAGTACTACAGTAAATGGATTCATTGAATCCAAATATAATGCAAATCCTTAAAACAAACAGCATCAAACATCAGAGAGAAAACATCCTGAGGTAGTGTAACCATAAATAATTATCTTCATTACTACAGCAGAGAATGTAAATTTAATCTGAAATATTTTACTGACATTAAATATTTTTTATTTCTTCTCTGTTTTATGCCATCCTTCCCCAGATGGGCATTCTGAGTTTTTATCTCTGTTACAGATCAGAGAATATTCTGAGTTGGAAGGAAGCCATCGGGATGATCTAGTTCAACTCTCAAGTAAATGGTCCACACAGGGATCAAACAGATGATCTTGGCACTATTAGCACCAGCTGATCTAATCTCGGGATGTTGTACACAGAGACTGAGTGTGGCCATAGCGTGATGTGAACATACTAATATGCTTACACTGGAAACTGGCATTGCCAACACTAATGACACTGCAAGCTCAACTTCTTCCATATTAACAAAGAGAGTATCTTCAAAACATTGATTGACATAGATATTGTCTGTTAATGTAATTTTCCAAAGAGAAATTTTTCATGGAATCATAGCCCTTAGAAGGCTTTTTAAATGGTCAATGGTGAGAACTACTGGAAAAGAGTTCAAGTTCCCAGGCTTGGGACTCACAGACTCACAGACAAACGTCCTCAGTTCTTTGCATAAAATGTACATCAGAGTACTTACTACACAGAGACATCTGAGTTAAATTTGATTGAAACTATCTTGGAAAAAATTGTATAAGCATGATAACTTTATAACACTTCAATTTTTTGTTTCTTCATGTGTCTGTATTTTCAGAGTTGTATGGAGATTCAAATCTAAGCAAAAAGAGATGGGATTTGTTGTTGAGGATTCCTTGTGGTGTCCCTCCACTGCCTTCACCCCCATGCCCTGGTGAGTTTTGCACATAAATGGACTGCTCATTATTATATAGCAACATATTTTTGGTCCTGTTTCATCTTTCTTGCTCTCCTCCTGCCCAGAATATTCTTGTATCCATGTACAGAGCTTCAATAAAAATAATAGAAGTTATTCTCCTCCCAGAATAAATTACAGCCTTGTTGTTTGGAATCACAACAAATGCATCAAATTTCTTCAGCCAATTTGGAGGGTGCATTTTGCTTCCTACACAAATGCTGTATGCACTAAAAATCTGCAACTCAAGTTTTATGCAATTAGTTTATGCTAAAATTACAGTTTACTGTAATTTAACTTTGTCTCTGTTCCATTTGGGCTGTCCTTTAATTTGCATCTCATCCACAGTGTCTCCCAACATTTTTAAAGGCAGCATCCCATGATTCATGAAATCTATCTGCATAGCTTCTGTCCTTTCATCAGAGATCCTACTGCCTCCTTCTCACTCTAACAGCTCTGCTACAGAAGCTGATACTCAGACAGCAAGTCAGGCTAGACTTGCCTATCTCTGTCTCAGATTATTCAAGTATTTGCCCTATCTCTCCATGCTGGTTGATCAGGGACAGTGCACAGACATCAAAGTTAGCCATGTAGGAAATTAACACGAGCCTAGCAGAAGTAGTTTTTGAAGGACTTGCTGGTGTTGGTTGACAAGAAGCTCAACATGGCCCAGCAATGTGCACTCACAGCCCATAAAGCGAATCAAATCCTGGGCTGCATCCAAAGCAATGTGGCCAGCAGGGAGAGGGAGGGCACTCTCCCCCTCTATTCCAGTCTTGTGAGACCCCTCCTGGAGTACTGCATCCAGCTCTGGGGTCTGCGAAATAAGAAGGACATAGATCTCTTGGAACAGGTCCAGAGAAGAGCCATGAAGATGATCACAGAGCTGGAGCACTTTTCCAGTGAAGACAGGCTGAGAGTTGACACTGTTCAGCCTGGAGAAGAGAAGGCCCTGGGGAGACATTAAAGCACCTTCCAATAAAGAGCTCCTACAAGACAGCTGAAGAGGGATTTCTTGCAAGACCATGCTTGTTATAGGGCAAGGGATACTGGCTTTAAGCTGAAATGGGACACATCTACATGAAGGATAAAGCAAAAATTCTTCCCTATGGTGAGACACTCAGGTTACCCAGAGAAGCTGTGGATGTTTCATCCCTGGAATAGTTCAAGGGCAGGTTGGATCTACAACCTGATCTAGTGGATGACATACTGCCTCATTCCTAATGTGCTTTTATCTCACAAAGTAGACACTTCTTAATAACTGGAACCAAAGTTTGTACGTACATGTACATTGAAAAAAAGCATCATTTTTTTTTATCATCTGAAAAATTAAATTGTTAATTAAACTTCATAACTTTTATTAGATTTTGATGAGATTTTCTAGAGATGCTCAGGCAATATGTTAAAGTGACTTTCCCAAGACTATAAAAATCCAAAAAGAAATCATATAAAAATAAAAGAGAATTTTAGCTAAGGACAATTCTGGAAATGATTTAATCATTTTTAATATATTGATAACATGTCAACTCTTTGCTTATTAATGCTCAAAAATATTTTTTACTGCTTTCTGCCTTTGTAAATAACATATTTGAGACACTTGATTTTGTAATTTCAGCTTCAAAACATGAGCTAACTTTCATCTTGGTGTGTATTTGGTCTGACCGAGATGGAGATTTTTGTTATTCACAATATTTTTATCCCAGAGGAAATGCTGCATGTACTGAGGCCTAATTTCCCAGTGAGTGGCTGGACATCCCTCTTGATTGGAACGTAGAGACATAGTGGGGAATTTCTGTTGTAGTAATTGGGAAGGGACAAGGGATGAATTGTTTGTAAATTGTACACTTTTGTTGACTTTGGGGTCAGTAAAGAAGGAGGAGGAGGAGGTCCTCCATGTGTTGGAACATACATTCCCCTGCAGCCCATAGCGAGGACCATGGTGAGAAGGCTCTCTTCCTGTGGCTCATGGAGGTTCACAGTGGAGAACATGTCCACCTGTAGCCCCTGAAGGACCCACACTAGAACAGGAGGACGCCTGAAGGGGACTGTGACCCAATGGAAAGCCCATGCTGGAGCGAGTTTGCTGGCAGCACTTGTGACCCCATGGAGGATCCACACTGGAGCACTCTGTTTCTGAAGGACTGCTGGCTATGAAAGGGACCCATACTGGAGCAGTTTATGAAGGACTGCAGCCTGTGGGAAGGACCTATGTAGAGGTTCATGGAAGACTGTCTCCCATGGGAGTGACTCCACAATGAGCAGGGGAGAGTGTGAGGAATCATACTCCTGAGGAAGAAGGAGTGGCAGAGACAGCTGTGTATGAAGAACTGACCAAAACCCTTTTCCCACGCCCCCTGCACTACTCTTTGGGAGGAGCTACAGAAAATTCAAAGTAAAGTTAAGCCGAGCAAGAAGGAGGGGAGGGGACTGGGGACGGGGAAAGGTGTTTTTAAGATTTGGTAGTATTTCTCATTATACTTCTCTGATTTGATTGGTAATAAATTCAGTTGATTTCCCCAAGATGGGTCTGGTTTGCCCATGATGGTCACTGCTGAGTGATTCTACCTGCCCTTATCTCAACCCACCAGCTTTTTCATATATTTTCTCTCCTGTGTCCAGCTGAGTAGGGGAGTGATAGAGAAGCTTTGATTAGCACCTAGAGTACAGCTAGGGTCAACACACCACACCTGTAGTAATAAAATCATGTTAAGAATAAGGATACTAAGTGAAAGATAGAGGAGTCTGACATTTTCTTCAAAGCCAATGAAAGATTTTTAGGGTTTGCACTTTTTTATTTCTAAGTATAAACTGGTGTGTGTATATATGTGTTTTAAATTAATCTGTTCATTAAAAGTCTTCAACTCTTTTTTCCTGGTCTTGTAACTTGGAGATCAAAGTGAGCTCTTGAGCGATACCGAATCATAATTTATGTAGATATTCTTAATTTTTTGAAAGCACAAAATGGACTATAAATGTTTTTCTCTCACTTAGCTTTGGATATTAATATTTTATAAAATCTAATTATAATCCAGTATGAAAGATGTATTGACCTCTGTGTGATACTAGTTATTCTCAGCACAAACTGCATTGAAATGCAGTGAGAATAAGAATGTGGTTTTGAGCAATACAATTATGAAAAGAAATTATTTTGATTATACTGTGTTGTGCTGAAATTTGCAGTATCTAAGATTCTGTTGAGAGTAGTTTCCATCAGATAACTGAAGAAAAATTGTGAAAATTTTAAAAACCTTTGGAACTGCTACAGTGAGAAACTGTATATCGAGACTGGATAAAATAATCATAATTTAGGATAGCAGGTTAATAATAAAGGCTGATGCATTTAATGAAGATCTGTGTACCATATTGAGCATCTGCTTCCATCTCATCTTCACCCAATTTCAACTCTGTTAAACTGGAGACATTTTTTGGATCTTCTCTATTCAATATATATCATGTAAGTTCTGGTTCAAAAAAGATAAACTCTCACTTCTAATCAAATAGAAATAGAATCAAATAGAAAATAATGACCAATATTCTCAATTTATGTTCCTTGCCTCAACAGAAGACTGGGGGAAAGTATGTCAGGTATAAGTGATTATTAGGCTATTCAATGCAGAAGAAAAAGCTTTAATTCAGTAGAAGGATTGTGGACAATATGCTACTCAAAGAGAAGTGATTAAGATTTATTTGAATTTTTTTCCAATTATTTCATCAGTTGCAGAAACCAATTTAACCAGCTTTTTAAAATGGCAGTTTTTCTTCAGAAAAGAAAATCCAAAGTTTTCTTTCTTACGGTTTTTACTTGTTCAACTTTCTCTTTTTTGAATATATTCTTTCTTATGTATCTTGTTTTGTCAAGGTAGACAGTTCTAAAATCTCCTTACTACAATTTTAAATCTGAGACTTGGAAGAGAATTGTTCCTTGGAAAGTTAAGAACTCAGCTCTGTGTTTAGATACTCAGAAAATGACATATCTGGGTCACTATAGGAATGATGACAACTAAAAAGAGGATAATCTAATCTTGACATTTCCCATCCATTGCAAAGATTTCATATTATCAGATATTTATTTTCAAATAAAAGAAAATAAAAATGTTCTACCCCAAATCGGCAAATGTATTTATAATATTGTTAGACTGGGTTGCATACTTCTAATTATCTCTATTTTATTTTTTTAAATGATAACTTAGTTTATGGAATTCTTTGGACAAATAAGAACTTGATTCTCAATCCATTTTGACAAAATCATGCAGTAATATATTCAGTAATGTACACTGGAAAACATGAAACTTTATTGCTGTAGACAAACATGGAGCTGTGTGAACATGTACACTGGTTAGATAGGTTGCTTATTCAAACACAGATACTTCTCAGATTTTGTAAAGAAGGTGCCATTTTGGATTTTCTGAACTGGCATATTATTGCTATGCTGCTATTCAAGTAACTGAGTAAAGGTTGATATGTCACTCACAAATTTAAGATAGATTTCTGAAACTTGCTGAAAAGAAGGTTGGGCTATTCTGATGGTTCAAGTGAATCTCATATTTTCCTACAGAACAAGTATATATGAAGTATATGAAGTGTTTTTGTCAGCCTTTCAAATATAGATTTGGGATGATAGACTTTGAATTGCAGGGCAGTATCAAAATTGAAAACAAAGGGGTGTGCTATTATTAAAGAAAATTCTGGAAAAAAAGTTTATTGGAACTTTTTCAAAGTTCATCAGTTTTCTTATGCTGATATTTTAAACAATTAAGATTTTATGAAACAGAGGAGTTTTTCTGACAATCAATAAACAGAACATGTCTGTTCCCAGGAAATTAAAAAGACCACTCTCACTGGAAAAGACAGTAAATTACAGTTTTCATCTTTTCATCCAATAAGCAAATTGCACAGCAAGTTCCAAAGGAGGGTCACCTAATATCTCTCTCATGAAAAATTAGAGAGATGGAGTGGATACCACAGGTTATTGTCTTAATCAATGTTTTGAGATTAGTAAGAGCTATTGTTTCAGGGTTTGATTAGTTTACATTAGCTTACTAATGAACAGACAAAAAGATCATTAGACTATTAAAGCCATTAGACCAGAAATTTGACATTAAACTGCTCTAGTCCTGTGGTCTTACCCAATGGCTAATATTATGCATAAAATGTTTGAAATGTAGAAACTAAAAGTCAAAAAAGTAACAAAAGGAAGACATTTCACATAGGAGCAAAAGACAGACAGCATGAATTAGACACTCAACACCTCATTACAAGCTGACTCTTTCAGTTTTTGCAGAACTTTGACATAGTCCAAGTAGATCAACAGCTGTTAAAAATAACAAAAAAGTCATGGAGTGTAAATAATTTTGTAAGATGATGCTTGAATTCTAACCTTAGAAAAAAATTGTAATCCAGATGCATTTTTGTCTGAAGTTAGATAGGAAAATTCTGACACAGAAACATAATTTCATGGCGTACTTTCATGGCATTTATTCTAGGGCAGACAAGCACAATTAAAATTATCAGAAGTTAATAAAATCCCTTCTACATAGTCTATGAGAAATATCTTTATAATATTTTTAATTATCCTCAATATGCATTAACTTGATTATACAGCACTTAATGAGCTTATCTCTTACCAGATACATATTTATACCTTTCAGTCACCTGATTTTCCATCAAAGGATTTTAGCTCACTTTACAAACATCAAGGTAGTTTTGCAAGGCATATATTATTCCAAGTGTTCTTGTGAGTTACAGAGTACAAGATCCATATCTGAAAAAAGATGTTTGTCTGTGTGTATGCATATTACAAAAAGTCAAATGGGCATTATTTTTCAGCATGTCACAATAGCTATAATTACTAGAAATAGAGGAAGAACAGTGTTTTTATGTCCAGCACTAGACTGTAACTGCAAACAGTTCCTCATGTTCAATTTTTCTTTTGTATTTTTGTTTTCTTGTGAGTATCTGCCTCTTTTTATTGTTCTCTAAAATACAAAATCGATTCAAGATCCTTGCCATTTTTGTGTTGTTTAAGAACAAAGATTTTGAAAGAATGCTGTCTTCACTGATTTTTTTGTTTTTCTTTCATCCTCAATCTCAATGCTGTTTTAATTCATGACTTGAAGAAAAAGTATTTTAGTCATGAAACAGAAGAGTAAAGATAAATTGGAAGAATCATACTGATTGTATTGAGGTATGTGATTCCGTGAACATTTTATTTTAATAAGGGAAGTAAGGCTGATGTACAGAACACACTAAATATTAATATTTTGTCTTTCTGTACATACTAATAGAAGAAAGCAAACAATAAAGAGGCGAAGAAAGTGAAACAGTCTACGTACCAAACTAAAGCTTACAAGTATTTGCTAGCCTAGCCATGATCCCTTAGTAGCTGGAAATTTTGCAGCCTGGTTGTGACTCTACTAGAAAACTGTATTCATTTCTCTGTGAAGAGGAAAAAAAAAATCTGATTACAGAAAATAACCCTTCCACTTTTGACCTTTCATTTTGTGAAGGAAATTTTTTTTTGTTGTTATCTCCTTTAAGAAAATCTCCCTATGCCATGATCAACTTCTCTTTAAAAGTTAGAGGTTAAAATCATTCTCTTCACTTTTTACCCCCAGACCTTATGCAGGATTCTGGTAGGCCCCTTATAAGCCCCAAGGGCAACCCCACTTCAACTTCCTTAAGGGAAAAGCAACATCAAAATGTTTAGTGAGTTTCAGAACTGTATTGCAATACAAAATATTTATGCATGTAAATCAGAAGCACTTCTAAAAGATGATAGGCATTTGCTACCTGTTCCCAGACATGCCATTTTATTTTTAGAAGTTTTCAGGCCACATGAAATGCTTCATTGATACATTTCTCTTCAGAAACCAGTGACAGTGCTGATGGTAACTGGTGAGTAATCTCTCACTGTCCTTATCGCCACACACAAGCCTTTCATTATATTGTCTCTCCCCTGTCCTGCTGAGAGCATGTGATAGAACAGCTTTGGTGGGGACCCTACATTCAGCCATGGTCAGCCTGCCACACCTCAAGGGTCTGCATTGGGATCAACATTATTCAATATTTTTATTATAATATAGTGCCTTATCAGTAATTCTGCAGATCACACCATTCTGTATGGTGCAGTTGCATCTATAAGAGGGAATGGATGTAATCCAGAGGGACCTTATAGGCTATGGAGCCTGCAGCCTGCAGCTTGACAGAAAACAGAGACCAAGAAACAGACACTGCTTCTTCTAGCAGGATCCATCTCTATTACACACACTCTAGTATTTATATGTCTCCACTACGGAAAGTTTAAAGAAAGTCTTGGGAATGCACAGAAGGAAAGACAAAACAGCCACACCAGCAAACACCTGGCAGGGTGTTTTTCTGCCCTTTATCAGCCATTCACTAAAACAAGCCATCTCCCTGTGTCCCAGGAGGGAAAAGAGAAACATTCACACATGGTGTTTATGGCTGCAGTCATTCCTCTGGTATGCATCTTTCCCGAGAGAACAGAAGGCCTTAATCAAAGTTAAGATAAGCATAACAAGTTGCTCTTCTAGCTGAGACTCTTTAAGGAAAGGCTTCAGACCACTGCTTCTACAGGGCCATGTGAAACTCATGAAATTCAACAGGATCAAGTGCAGTGTCCTGCACTTGAGTTGGAGCAATCCCCAATATCAGTACAGACTGGAGGATGAATTAATCAAGAAGACACTGCAGAGAAGGACTTGGGTGTACTGAAGAGTAAAAGATTGGACATGGCCCAGTACTGTATGCTTCCAGTCCAAAAAGCCAATCATCTCCATACATCAAAAGAAGCATGTCCCAGAGGTTGAGGAAAGTGATTGTGCTGCTCTACACTTCTGTCATAAAATCTGATCCGTAGTACTGCATCCAGCTCTGAGATACCCAGCACAAGAAAGACATGGACCTATTAGAGCAGGTCCAGAGGAGGGTCACAGAAATGATCACAGAGCTGGAACACCTATTCTCTGAGGATAGGCTGAGAGAGTGTTGGTTGTTCAATATGGAAAAGAGAAGGCCCTGGCAACACATGACAACACAAGACCTCATATTACATATACATAAAGTGTGCTTATAAGAAGGAAGAAGAAAGGCTTTTTGCCATGGCTGTAATAAAAGAACAAGGAGCAATATTTTCAAACTGTAGAGTTAGGCTGGACATAAGGAGGAAATTTTTTATAATGAGGTTGGTGAGACACCTGGAAGGGGTTGACCGAGGAGAAACTGTGGATATCCCATCATTGGTAGCATTCAAAGTCAAACTGGATGGGGTGAAAGATGTCCTTGCCCATGGCAGGGGGTTGGACTAGATGATCTAGATGATTATCTCTACCAATCCAAACCATTCAGTGACTACTGGCCCAGAAAATGGCTGCTTGTATGTATCTTCTTTAAAAGCAAGAGTTTAATTCTTAAGACAATCACAAAACCAGCCTTTAAATAGCTGAAATAATCTTTTTTTATATTATAAAATAAGAAGAAAAGGATGGTTTGCACTCAATACCAGAAACCCCAAAGATGTGAAATACCTGGTTTTTTATAATGGTCTATGTAGCTTTGTTGATGTCTGTGAGCCTGCAAATTCCTTCAGAGTTTACAGATAGGCAGCTTTAGCAGGTACAGTAGGAAGAGTTTCCCGTACCAATCCTTCAAGCGAAATGTCTGTATATAACTGAAAAGTTTGTTGATGATTTTTGTTGAATTTGAAACAATATCATCCATAATATTGACACAAACAGAATAGCTCCAAATAAAGTTTGTGACAATGATTAGGTCCAAATACAACTAGATGTTTTCCCAGAATGGAATTTTGATGCAAATGAAAGCACAGTCAAGTTTTTCTGGGTGATATTAAAAGGATATAAAAAGGTAAGTGTTATTTTTCTTTTAATTATTTCTTATTCTATATATTTTGCATGTTTAAAAAAAAAGAGTTGTTTTTATCTATTGTTTTCTATTGCAAATTAAGTCATTATATTGGTAATCACAAAGCACTGTGATAATCAAACCCTAATCACAGGGCAACTTTGAACTCTAATTGTAATTAGTAGGGAATAAAAGAGTATGCTTCATTAAGGGGCACATTTATAGATATAACTGATCATTGTACAAAACATAAATTTCAGTTTAGATCTAATTACAGTCAAAACTAAACCCAGGGATTTTCATATTAATAAAACTACAAATGACAAATTAAAATTACAGTCTTGTGAAGATATGTTTTATTTGTAATTTTACATTCTCATTTACAATAGTCATCTGAGTTGAAAGGAATGTATTCCATAGATTGGAACTTGCATTTAATACAGATATGTCATAAATAATTAAATACATGTAAATAGACAAATTATGTATATTTCTTAAAAATTAGAAATTATTTTATAATACAAAATGTTCTGATCTCTACATTTATAGAGGAGTCAAAGTCAAGATTTTTTTCATTTACTAGAATATCTCACCTTTACAGTAATAAAATACTGTGTTCTCCAAATATATCTGTCTCTGTCTTGTTACTCCTACTAAGGCTCTTGTCCTGAAACAATGAGTTTAGTAAATTGGTTTCCACATTCAAAAAGGCTCTGAATGAGTTTTGTTGTTGTTGCTACTATTCTTATCGTTGCTGTTGTTGTTATCTTCACCATCATCATAGAATCATAAGGATTATAAAAGACATTGAAGATCATCAAGTCTGTCTGTTGACTCAGCACTGCCATGTTCACCACTAGACTGTCTCCAAGTTCCACATCCACTCACTTTTTTAACACTTCCAGAGATGATGATTCCACAACTTCCCTGGGCAGATTGTTCCAATATCTGACCACCCTTCCAGTGAAGAAAGTTTTCATAATATCCAATCTAAATCTCCCCTGGCAGAACTTGAGGCCATTTCCTCTTGCCCTGTTACTTGTTACCTGAGAGAAAAGATTGACCTCCATCTCACTACACTCTCTTTTCAGGCAGTTGTAGGGAGTGGTAAGGCCAACTTTGAGCCTCATTTTCTCCAGACTAAATAACCCCAGCTCCTTTAGCTGCTCTAAAAAACCCTTGTAAATTAAATAAACTTTAGTAGTCCTCATGAAGAATTCCCTAAATTGAGGAGCAGGGGAGCAAAAGCTGAAACTAAGTCCTTGTCAGCCAGCATCTGATCTGACTCTACACATTTTAGTTAAACCAATCAACACTTTATTTCTATATACCAATGCTTCACCTTTATGGTTTGTTTTTTTTTATCTTTGTAGTGGTGTTTTCAAGTGCTGAGACTTGCATCAGGACTACTGCTTTAAGGTCTGCCTGTGTCTGCAATAGAGCCTGCTTCAGTAGCCAGCAGCTGTGGGGCAAATGGGAAACAGGAAAGTATACTTTTTTTTCCCTGATAAGCAATTAAGTATATTAATAGAAATTTAGTGACAGCTTAGTCCCATTGATGAATCTCTTAATATCATCACTGTGTTTTGTTGAGATGAAGCAGAAGCTTTTCAGTATTGCAGTTGTGGTGAACTTCGGGACAGGTGTCTTCTCTGAAAGGTCCCACAGTCCTGTATCCTGAATGTGTGCCACCCCTTAGTGTACTTTGACATTCTTTGACTACGAGGCAGAACTTTAGGGAAAAATGGGGACAGAAAAAGTATTAGAAAGTGCTTTGATCCAGACAGGACCTTGATTTAAGTGTTGCCTCTCAGCATGACAGGGAGGAATTCATCATGAGAATGATACCTTTTGGATGTTTACTATGCCACTAAGAGTGTATCTGTCATTGCAGATAATGAAAATCTGATCAGTAAATAGAAGGATGCCTGAAGCACAGTTCAGTTCACCAGGTGAACATCTACTTCAGGAGTACCTACTTTGAAGTAAACTGAATCTCTCCCTGGGTTCAACTGACTTTTTTGACTACATTGTCATTAAAAAGAATGAGACTTAAGCATTTTGCCTCAGTATTTGTAGACTGAACAGCTAACTACTGTAATTCGAGCAAGTTTTTGTATTGTGCCTGTAAAACGAACCAGATCTGAAGGCCTGTCCTCTCTCCTATCTCTTAGTGTCTCTTCATTTGGCACTTTTTAAGTCGAAGTTGCTTTTGCTTTTTGTCTCTTTGAATTTAACTCCATAGTGCTAACTTCTGTCCTGAAGTTCTCTATGTTAAGTTTCTCGTTAAAAATTTTTGTCTTGGTCAGGAGCGTGCAAAAATTTTTTATGCATAGAGTATTGCATGTATGATAAATATTTCCTGATGTGTGCTATAAGCTACAACAATGAAACTAACAGGCAAGTTTGTAGAATTTAAATATGGGCTCTCTGCATGACAGAGGGCTCTTTCTGGTATGTATTAAGCAATAATGGCTTTGTATTGTTTTTCCATGAGAAGGTGTCCTGAGGTGACTTTATGATGCTGAATTAAATCCCCTTCACCTGTTTAACCCTGAAACAGAGATAATTGTTATTATTATTATTAGTAGTAGTAGTAGTAGTAGTAGTAATAATAATAATAATAATAATAGTAAAAGAAACATTCTCCAGAGTAGATTAGGTTGCATGGCAGAGAAGGATCTCGGGTGTGCTCCAGTAAATTCCATTTTCCAAGATTGTGGGTGCAGTGCATAATGCTGTAACCGGTAATGTGAACTCCACATATCACAGAATCATAGAATCATACAGTAGTTTAGGTTGGAAGGGACTTTTAAGGGTAATTTACTCTCATGTTTCCAATACATATCTAGGTGAGTTATATTATTTTCAAAATTCTCTTTCAATTCATAATCATGAATGCATTTTTAAAAATTTTTAGACTGAATACCTCAAAGTTCTGAATTTATTTTTCCTCTGCCTTTTCCTATAGAGTGCATGAGCTGATTTGCCTTAAGTCAGAAACTAAATTTGTTGTTTGTGAATCTCAACATGGTCCCCCGTATACTAGAGCATTTCATATGTTTCGCTGGACTGACTTTTCCCTTATTGTTGGCAGAATATACACACCTGTATGGATAAAAAATCAAAGTCGCTAGGTACATAATTCTCAGAAATAATTCTGAAGACATATAAAATATCATTGTGGGAAAATCAGGTAAAACAGATTCCATGTAAATAAGACAAACCAAGGAAAGGTAATAGCATTTGTTAGATCAGCTGTTACAACAATGTAAAACAGAAAAGCTTGATGAAACCACTCTGCTGAAAGACATGCCAACATTTAATGTATTTATAAGATGGAGAAATAAATTTTCTTAACTCCCCAAATATCTTGCTGCAATGCCTTCTCTAACATGGGTCCAGTTACAAGTCTTGAAAGCATGAGCCAAACACCTTTTCCAAAAAACAATGTCAGGAAAATACTTAGCTCCTTTCCCTGTCAGACCAATGCCTCTACTGTTCAAAGTACTCTGCCAATCACATCTTGCTGCCCAGACTCCTTAAGAGAAATTAAATTCACTTACACTTAGATATCTGCAACTATCTATTTATCCTGTATAAAGATCTCCTCCATGGACATTAGGGACATATAGGCACTTCCAGGCAGTCTGATTTTACTTGATTTTAGCAGTGACTTGAGGAGAAAATGAGTTATAATATAAATCTTTTTCCACCCCTCCTTCCTTCAGTTTTTACAAGAAATCTAGATGCTCAGTATGAATATTTAGCTGCAGACATCTAGCATGAGGTGGGATGAAACACCCCTTCTTACACTGTAAGCTTAAGGTATCAGCAATTATATCAATAACTGTGAGAAAATGGCACCCAAAACCTGAGTTATGCCCTGAGTATTTTGATTGGTTAGTTGGTTTTTGTTTTCATGTTAATAAGACAGTTTTGCTAACTGGATGCACAACACACATTTAGAGATGCAGATCCATTCATTACTTGCTGTAACTCCTTTCAGCCAGAGATCTTCCAATCTTATCTTGCATTGATTCATGCAGACAAGATTGGGTAGGCGGCAAAATGTGGACAGAATCTTATCTGACAGAATAGTGACATCTGTCACTGGTTCCTTTGGCTATATTTTTGCTTGTAGGTTAAACCCAGAAGCCATACTGGATGCTGGATTTCAACTGATTACTCTAAAATTATGCAGAATTTTCTTTGGCTAATTAGAAATCCCCCCCCAAAATTCTAGTCCACAGATAACTCCTAATAAACACCTTCTGTATGTTTCCTATTTGCTTAGGAGGCTAAGAATTCCTGTGAAAGCCCTCTGTGTCAGCTGGCCTTAGTGTATCATAATTTTTTATCTAATTTGCTGGCAAAGACAGATTTGCTAGAAAGAAGTGTTTATTAGAGGTAGCAAGGTAATAAAAATATTCTGGAAGTGCATGATAAAGAGTAGGATATTTCTCCTTCTTTTTGATCAGTGTGCTATTAGTATGACAACACATTATTGCTTGTTGAATCAGATTTCTAGACATCTATATCACCCTGTTCCCAGATATTGTCAAACCAGCTTGATGTTTAGCAGCTGGCATTCAGCTTGCAATGCTGCATTTTGAATAACATGCTAAAATACTAAGAATTCTATTGTTTTCCTACATTTACTGTGTGCCAAACTGCATGTATTACATCTTACCATAGGCAAATGCTGCATAGCACAAAAGTAATTGAATGATAAATCCTAAAAAGGACTAATCAGACAGAAAATAAAATAACTTCTCACTTTTCCTAAATAATAAATGGGGTTTAGGCTGTATTGCTTTTTTCTTCAATAGAAAAAGGAAGGAAAATATGACTGCAAGAGAGGAAAACTCTTATGCAGTTCATGTCTTTATAGCCTCCTGGAGGAGATCAAATGCAGTGGATAAATTACACCCTTTTGAATCCGGTATGTTTGGGGATCATCTGTGGTTCTGTAAGAGAAGCACTAAAATGTGTTTATTATTAGTTAGTTTAGGCCATTAGACTGGCCACAGAATTAGGAGCTAGAGACTCTTTTACTTTGTGATCTGCAAAATCCTTAATAACCCTCTGCTGACATCAATAGAATTTAGTTTTTGGTGTTTACTGTCTCATCTATAAGAGAAGGATAATACTTATCAACCTCTCAGGGATCGTTTAGGATTAATTATTTAATAGATGCTGATGTAAAAGGCAAAGTATTCTATTGCCTTCACAAATACTGAAATATGACACTGTCATCTTGCAGTATCTAGCTGAAGGTGAAAAGAGACAGTGTCTGTTGTGTCAGCAGTAACATGCATGAGAAACTGCAGCATTTTGTTTTTGCTGAAGAAAAACTAGGTTTCCACAGCAGTAGCTTAACTCCACTTTAAGCAATTTATATCCTATGTGCAGTTTGAGTAAGCTGGTCATAGGAAAAACGACTGAAGAATGCTGAACAGAATTTAGGGAGAGCAAGGCAGGTCATACAAAAGACAAAAAAAGAGATTCACAGATTTGTTCTCAAAGACATTTTTGTGCCAGACAAAGAAGGATATGTTAGTTGGTTGGATCATTGTAAAATTTTTCTCTTCTTGTTCTGAATATTGAAAATGTGCTCAAATGTAGCTAGTCCTTTCATAATTTTTTACATTGAATTATTTTTGTAGTGAAATCTTTCATGAACTGGACAGATGCCATAATGCTCAAAATAGGTATTTGAGTTCAAAAACCTTATATTTCACTATAGCTGGAAATAGATTTTTATCATTCCTCTTCAACCAGTTAGGTATTCACCACTTTTTGAAAAGTAGCTAGAGAAGAATCTGGTAATTTCTGAGATGTTTAATTGCTGGACAGCAGAAGAAATCTGTTTAAAAATGTATTGGTAAAGGTACAAGCACATTTTTGGTATAGCAAAGTACCTTTCCAGCACAGAGAGGAAGGCCAAGGGTTTTGTTATTTTAAAAATAATGAACTAAGAATGAAGTGTAGCCCGCCTACAGGTGGAGAAGCAGGTTGTAGGGCACAATTCTCTGTATGTAACATGCTTTGTGCACTGGCCATTAGCATGGTGTGACTCTCCCAGCTTGAGTGGATAATCTGTAGCCAGCGATTGCCTTCCACAGAGGTTCATTTTGCTTTACTTTGGTAATGATAAGTGTTTATTCATATTTTCTAATATTAAAATGCTCAAAGTAAGATCAACAGGGAATTTCAATCCTCACCTTGAATCTTCTAATATGTATGGGTAAATTTACATATCTGAGTAGCTGCATTGACTTCATGATGATTATTCACGAGTAGTGCAAAATATAGATGCTTGCAGATCAATCCTGAGGCAGCATTTTCTGCTTTATGAATTTTACTTCACTGAGTGACTAAAAGCATACTGTAAGTCAATAGTCCCATAGCTGTATGCAAACAGAAAAAGAACATTATTACTCTTGTTTTTCACTTTTCTTTCAAAGTAGTAGTTGAAGGAACTGTTTCATGCAGTTTTGTGTTGTTTTATGCATTTATCCAGTACCAAACTCATTATCATTTCACCCTATGCACCCATAAATTACATACAGCTCTGATCAGATTTTCACTAAGCTGCCTAAACAGTTTAAAAGTACAAAAAGCTATAGTAATGCTAAAACTCATCATATCTTACCGTAGTGTACTGTTGCACTGTTTCATGAGGTAATAATGTAGTTCTGATGCTGGAATAAACTGTTCATTCTTTGGCCTCATAGTATGGAAACAGAATCATAACCTCACAAAATAGCAGAATCCTGCTAATATCACTCAATTATTACACCAGACATTCTAGTGTACCTGTTTATTGTAGCTTTATTAGAGGTTTGTAGCTTTTAGCCTTTCAGAATCAAAAAACTGCCCACACTCACTATAAAAGTGCTTCCAAAAGTTGCTATTTTTAATTTCTTTCATACCAGGGAGAAATCAGGTTTTAAACACAAAGAAGTCTACATATATAACACAGATGAGAAATCTACTGGAAGCAATATAAGGGCCATTCACTTAAGAGCAGGACTCGATGATCCTTGTGGGTCTATTCACATTTAGAATATTCTGTGATTCTGTAAATTCTTATGCAATTATATTATCCATAATCAGTTCACCGGCACTGCCTAGTGGCTTGTGGGATTAAAGCCACATGACTCCAACTGACTTTAATGGAAATCAGATATCTAAAACCATTTGAAACTGAGACTCTGAGAAAAATGTATAAAACACAGGACATTATGATAATCCCACTACAAACTCACTCACAACTTCTACCCTTTCATAAAGATGACTGTCATGACAATTCACAGTCCTGTCCCCTCTCTAGGGATTTACTGCTGAGCAAACAATGCATTGATCAGAACCTAATAAAATTACATTTGGTTTGCAGTCACATTGCACAGGTATAAAAGGCTACTCAAAATGCCATGCAACACAGTATTATGGCTTTTAAAAGGTATATAAAGACAGAAAAACACACCAGCAGTGTGAACAATATTATGGAGACTAAATCTAATGTTAAAGGGGTAAGTTTTTATCTTGGCTTTCATTCATACAATTGTATTGTCAAAATTTAAAAAAAAATATTGTAAGATATGCAGGGAAAAGGGCATTATAAAGACATCTTTTAAAATCTTACTGTACAGGTTTGAAATGTACAGTTTTGAAAGCCTCTGTACAGTGAAAATTCTCCCTTGTTTGGCAGTTTCTAGATATGCCAGTACTACTCAAGATTAAAACACAGTTATATATTGGCAGACCACGGGTGTTTAAAGGTGTGTACAAATTGCCTAAATGTTTTACTTAAATTTTCTCTGCCTGGTTTTCTTTGTCTCCAGATTTATTCTGGAGTTTCAGCACTTTTGATACCATCTATTTCACCATTAACCTGAATCTAACTGACTATAATAATGTTTATTCCCAAAAGAGGAGTTCTGAAAGAGAATCAAAATTATTCCACATTTTTTACTTAGACTGAAATAAGGGAACACTAATTTTTTCATAAATTTACATGTCCTCACTTGCAGAAGAAGTCACCAGTGTTTGGAGACTCTGAAGAAAAGCTCACAGACCTAGGCTTAAGTGAGATTTGAAGTTTTAAGCAATGCCCACCTTTTTTTGTATATTCTTTATCCTGAATTTCAAAGTCTTCTTCCATTGTATTTACTTACATAAATGAAAAAAAAGATCTTTCTTCTGGTTTCTTTCTTTGTAGTTTGAACTTTGAGATTATTACTTTGGATTTTCTCCAGGACTGCATGTATTCATAAAACAAATTCTATTAACTGAGTAAATTTTCAAATTTATTGCACTTCAAAGCAAGCCAGTAAATCTAGATTAAAGTTTTATGTGCACAAACCATCACAAGATTCTCAAAGAAGCTGATCTTTAGCTGATATTATCCACCATTCATAACTATATGAATGGTGGATAATATTGACTTGTAAGGCATTTTTACCATATATATATATATAAAAATTTTCAATTCTGATTCAAGTATTTACTTTTTACTTCATTGTGGATAACATTAGCATTTTTTGGGGCTTTTTAAGGGTTATGTTCAATAATTCCTGTGGGTAATTCAGAATATTTGAATATGTCTATAAAGAACTCAAATATTTTCTTTTATACTGATTAAACTTGGTACACAAGTAATGGAAAATACTTAAAGTCCATTGTATACTTTTTTAACAGGCAAATGCTAATAAAGTCTTAAGAGCTGGTAAACTGGTTTTGTAATACTTTAAGATTTCTGGATAAAAGGTTTTATCTTGCAATCACTATTATCTTGCTTATCATAAATCCATGTTAAAAATGTTTAAGTTATTTGAAAAGAAGTCCTAACACAGTGGAAATCTTTAGGGAAAAGAAAAATTGGGTTTTACTAGAGAGTTCCCATTTTAACAAACATATGTCTGTATTTTATAACAAGTTATTTCTTGTCCAGTGTTAAGCTGCTTACATTTTTTTCACCGTTCCAAATTTATCAGCAAGTTCATTTTTTAGAGAGAAAAGAGGATTATAATTCTGCTTAAAATGACTCATAGTAAACTAGCTGACAGAAATAAAAATTACAAATATAGAATGTTTTTTCTTTCTGCTGAGAAATGTCTCATGTAATTGAGTTTGCTGCATGAACTCCCTTTAGATAATTGAAGTCCTTGCATAAATCTTCTGAAACTGAGAAGTTTTACTGTCTACTTACATACTCAGTAAAATGTACATAGTTTGTGGTTGTGTAGGTCAGTGTGGGCAATTGCTGCAAGAAAATCAGACTCACCAATGATCAGAAAAAGTTCTGGGAGCCAAATATTGGGGAGGCCATAAGCCTGGGTTGGTTCCTAGAGAGATCAGCACATTTGAGAGTTCCCTGCTGGAGAGACCATAGCAAGAGTGGTGGATTAACCTTGACTGACTCTCAGACCCACCCAGCCACTCTCCCTCTCACCTCAGAAAGATGGATGGGAAAAATAAGCAGGAAAATTCCATGTGTCCAGACACACTTCAATTAGTATCTTGAGCAAAACAAACTCAGCTTGGGGAAGAATAATTTCAGGTACTTCAATAAAAACAGAGCAGGATAGTAAGAAACAAAGACAAAACTATAAGTACCTTTCCCCTACTGCCCATTTTCCCCCAAAGTTACTCTTTACTTTTCACTCCTTCACACTTAATTTTTCTGTCTCCTCCCTTCCTCCTTCCCTCCTGGGCCAATGGCTTAGGGGGATAGGTTAAGGGAGTGGAGATCAGTTAATAACACTTCACCTCTGCTACACCTTCTTCCTTATGCTGTTTCCCTACTCCAGTATGGGATCCCTCCCAAGGGACACAGTCCTTCATGAACTTTTTCCTATGCCATATATAATTTGGCTTTCCCCTTCATTTGTTTCTTGAAGAAAAAAATATTAAACCCCTGCCAAAAAAACCAAAAAAAACCCAAACCCCAAAACCAAACCCCTCCCACCCCCCAAAAAAACCCAAAAACAAACAAAAAAAAAACAATCCACAAAACCAAAAAGCTATTAGGGATTTTATTTCTTCGACTAATTTTTTTTTTCTTTTTGAAGCCGTATATGGATGGTTTGCTTGCTGCTGTATCTAACACTTAATATATTGTCTCACATAAAATTGTTGGTCCAGACAACACTGTGAATTTTGTCATCAATAACTGCATCATATTCATAAATATTTAAGAATTAAAGCTCTGGATATATGCTTCTCAAAGCAACAACAAAAAACAGAAACAAAACCCACTGTTTATGGCACCCTGAAGAAATCAGATTCTTAGATATTTAAACAAGCTGAGAGCATAATCTTTAGCAAGGACCCCAAAACTGCATTCTTATATTGTTAGAACATTAAGTGGATTTCAACTAATATCTACTTGTGGAGAACAAAAGAATGTAGTCAGATACGCTGGCTTAGATGTGATATAACTTTCATTTTTGAATTAGGGAAGTAGAACACTAAAAATGTAGATAATTTCTCCCCAATTAAAGAAAGTCTCAAGTTGCTGTATTTTATTTTATAGTCTCAGCTGGAATGATTCTTCCAACATTTATTACACTTGTTTATTTTTTCTTGAATTTTCTTCAAATCATGGCATGGAAAGATATTGGTAATGGTGACTTTCTCGTACTTCTAAATATTAAAGCTCAGTATGAATTTATATGTGACTTTTTCATTTATCATTAAATTCATCCTGGATATTCTTCAAACATGTACTTCAGCTCATCTGAAACAGAATGATATTTTTTTACCTTTGCAGATTAGTAGCTTTTATTCCAGCTGAGTTAAACTTCACTGGCAAAATAGTCCTTGGCTTCTCTGGCTCTTAGTTCCACCCTATAGGTACTAGGGAAGCTTGTAGACAGGGAAAAGTTTTGAAAATTATTACAGAAATTTACAGTAAGAACAGTTTCTCATTTATTTTTAACTTTATAATGTATTTATATTCAATAACGATGAAATAAAGCAATATTGTCTTTGGATGGTTTTACTGAATTGATCCACAATCTGTTGGGCAATTCTTATGGTACTGTTATCTCTTTTGCTCTGCACTAAAAAAAGAAATTGAGAGTAACAACAGATTTATACTCTTCATTTTCATCTTCTTTTCATCTATCTTTTGTTCATACTGTGCCTGTCCAAGAAGTTAAAATCAGAAATTAATAAACTGGTGTTTGTATCACATATATGTATATTATTTTCCTGTTGTGAAATAAGGAAATTCTACTTAATAAAGATCTCAAGACTTGACAGCCACTGTTTAACACGGAGGAAAAAGGGGACTATTCACTTGGGAAATCATCCCACTCTATATTAAATTTCTACATGCTGACATCCAATGTCATCCACAGTAATATTTCCTCAGTGTTTGTCATCCTTGCAGATGTAAGTTAGTGTGCTGCTTTTAACTTTTGGCAAAGGTCATGTACAGTTGATCCTATTGTTTAACAACTGTCCCACTACATATTTTAGCATTGACATGCAGTAAGGTGTACTCGTGCTGGTAGAAGATTCTTTTGCAAAGACTAAGAGGCAAAAGTATCTTTTTTTTTTTTTAGATGTTCATATTAATTTTACTCATTTCGAGGGGATCGTGTGGTAAACTGAGTTTGTTTGACTTCTTTTTAATACAGATTTTCGCACAGGGAGTTATTCTGGGATATTTTCTTGTAGTAGATTCTACATAGTTACTTTTTAAAGTAAATAAAACTCACACAGGCTTTCTAAATAAAATTACGATGAAAGTAAATAGACATACCCTATGCTGTAAATCAAAAGCTAGGATGTCAATATCAAGCATGACAAGTAGAATAATTTTTTAAATATATAATCCTCAAAGGATAATGCAGTTTTTTTGATCTTGGATGCTTTTTTTTCAAACTATGTCACTTCATCAGTTTTCTATCTACTGTAATTTTCTTGAATAAGCTCACATAGATTTTCTTTTACTTTGGGAGCCATTTGACATTGACTTTTTTTTTTTTTTTACCAAGCCATAAATCTGTATGAAAACTGTACTCAAATACAGGGCTGTTACTATGTATTTTTTTAAGACTTTTTTTACATAAAATGTAGCTGTTTTCTTCTCTTACTGTGTAAGAATAGATAGCCAAACTGTTGAAGAAATCACTAATTCATTATTAATTTCTAGAGATTTTGACCTGGACATCTCAATTTCTTGATTTTTTTTTTAATTTTTTCTTTGTAGCAACTGTTTAGACATGATTTCCTGATTCATATTTCCTAACTATAATATGAAATAGAAGATATCTTTAAATCCCATCGAAATAATACTCTCCAGAGTGAAAGTACGGACAGCTATGGAGACAGGAGGAAAAGAAATGAGAACAAAGTGATATATCTGTATGAAGAATAACTCCCTTCTCTGGTAAAACAATAACAATTATATTGACTGCACTTCAAAAATCTCTTTCTTAATTAAAATTACTTTTGTATTTTTAAAACTGTTGAATGAAACAAGAATATGTTCACTATCAGGAGAGGGAAGTGCTACTCCTCCCCTCAAATCCCCAGAAATTGGAAAATAAGTACTGTGAGGTTCAGACATGCAGGCAATTAACTCTACTAAGACAACCAGCGTGCTTTACATGAAAGAGAACATTTTAAAAAGGAATAAGTACTAATGCTCAATTTATTTTTTTTTCTTTAATCATCACTGGTATTAAACTGGAAAAAGCTCAGGGGTAATTATGTTATCAAGTTCAGATAATGAAATATAAACAGGATTGAAATGTTCTTCTTATGAATAGAATGAAAGTAACATGGGGAAATCTACAGCAGAGGTTTTAGAAAAATCAGTGATAAGAGAGGAATATAAATATTCCAGAAACAGACAAGTGCTACTAACCTGAAATTACAGGTAAAAGAAATTAAGGTCAGAATTATCACCATTATATTGCAGCATGACCTTTAAAGAGTTACTGAGCTCATTCATGAAAATCTACATGTTATATATATTAGCCAAATTCCAAGAACCATCAAAAAGATGAAAAATCTAGTGTCATGAAAAATACTCAATTTATTGCACAAATATTTAAATGCAATGTTGTTTTGTTTAAACTATCTGACTTAAATAGATTATGAAATAAGTACCTAAGACTGGAAAAATGCAGACAAAATATCTGTCTCTAGACAAAGAGAAAAAAACTCTCAAGCAAATAATAAGCTAGACAGCTTTATAATGAGAATATATGGGTCAAGAATAGCAAGAGGAATTATTAATAAACATTTGTACAATAGTGATGAGATCAGCATGAGGCAACATGTAATTCTCAGAAATGGATCACATTAAACCACAGTGTTATATAAAAGACTCAAAGACCCTATGGTTATTGAAGAAGAACTCAAAAAAGAAGCCTTTCAAATGTCATGCCTATTACATCTTAGTATTGGTAATGTTTTGACAATGTGTTACACAGCAGTCTTAAAAGCAAGGCAAGGTCCTGTCAATAATATCATTAGATATTGAATATGAAACTGTCTGTTAAAGAATAAAAGCATATTGGTTAGAAACCTTAAGAATTTTATACACACTGAGTGAATGAGCAAAATGCTGGCTAGAACTATTATATTTTAACCTTACCTGTTGGACAAGTCATTGATTTGATGTGTATTCCATTTCACTAGTTTTCAGCTCTTGGTCATGCAACTACTTATGAAGCTGTAAGAAGAAAACTAAGGATGAAATTAGGCTGTAAAAATTTAAAGCAAAGCAATTATTTACCATCTTATACAATGATGTAGTAAAATAAACTATATAGTACTGACTAAAACATTTTTGTAGCCTACAATTTCAGAGTTGGAATTTTAATAAGTTTAGTTTTAATGAGTTTAAAAATCTGGGTTTAATTTGTTGAAATAAATCTAATTCATAAACTCCCTCTCCTCTCTGTTATCTACTACCTATGAATAATGTGCACAACTCAACATCAAAACTATCGGTCTTCTAAATTTCATCACTGCTGCACTCTCACAACTCTGTTCTCTAAATCTTGCCAGTCATTCAGAAAAATGAACTATCTCCTTGTTGTCTTATATTTGGTCTAAGAAGGTCTATTAATTGTCTCATAATAAGTCTATAATTATTTTCCAAGAGGAAAAGAATAGGATAGTCAAGACTGTTTTCTTATAAAGAGTCTGATTGTCATTGTGTTACTGTAGAGAAATGTTCCTGTAAATTTATATTTGCATCAAGAAAAATTAGGCTAGGAGGATTTCAGAGCTTTGATTTTGCAGATTTTTCTCTCTTCAGACTCCTCAGATACGATTCTAATCCAAAGTAACACATTTAATTACTGTTTTCATTTGAGAAATAGGGATATTATAAGGTATGACCTCAAAGGTCCCTTAATATAATTTGAATGCTGAATAACAATTTTTTTTCAAATACCTTCAGAAAGGAATTTATAAACATATTTACTTTGGTCATAGGTTGGCATTGGACATTTTTAATGGAACAAAAATTATATTGAAACTCTTCAGCTGATGGACTAAGTTTATCACTGGCCAGCAAGTGCCATGACCTAAGAGATAATGTATCTAGCCATGTATGGAAAACTCATCTCAGAATAAGTATGGCTGCTTTCATTGAATCTCTTTTAGATGCTGAAGAAAAGAATGTGTCATCTAATTACAATTAAAAATGCAATTTTCATACCTCTTTTAACCCTTTGGTTAAGCCTTTTAGTGCAAAACATGCAGATGTTTTAGGGAGCAGACTGGGACTCTAGTTTTGTCAGTCACAGATATGTCAGAATAAAGATATTTCCAGTTTCATGACCACTGGATCCTTCACTCCAGAATGACTCCATTGCAAAAGGCAAAAAAATGTCCTGTGCTGCTGTATATATGCCCGTGCATTTTTGTGTTGTCTTGCTTTTAATTCCATCAGACTGTGGCAAAGCTTTGATGAGGGTTCAAATTATTAGATACTTATTAAAAAAAAAAAAGATAGGAGGAGCATCTGCTTGTAATTCAGTAGCTCTCTGCTCTGCCTTCAGAAGACAGCTAGATGTAATAGACCAGGAGTTCCTATGGATGCCTGAAAGCCCCTGAACATGTGCAGTACCAGGGTTTTTGCCTTGCTTTCTGTTGATTTGAGTAAAAATTAGACACTTTTGGAGAAATTTGTTTTGTCCCAGGGCTGAAAACATAAAATTCAAGCCAAATGCTCTCTAAAATGTGTGGAATGGTTTTCTCCTTGTAGATTTTTAGTTTCAATCATTTTTTGCATATTTCTGCTACCAAGACAGGGATTTTGCTTTTTTAACTGTCTTGCTGAAGCTCTGGAATAAAAGTAGAAAGTACCCATAAATTTATTATAAACTTAAAGAAGAGAAATTATTTTGTTTTCATACAACTAAAGGGAGAGTCTGCAGAAAGATGGAGCCAGGTTCTTTCAGTGCAGCCCAAGTACAAGACCAGAGGCAATGGGCTCAAAGTGAAATAAGAGAGGTTCTCTGAACACCAGGAACCACTTTTCTCCCTGTGAGGGTGACGAAGCACTGTCACAGCTTGCCCATCTGCTAATTTTTAAAATATCAATTCTTGGAGATGTTGAAACAGTGTTTAAAGAGGATCTGGCCCACTGGCTTTAGGTGACCCTGCTTGAGCAGGAGGCATTGGATCACATGATCATCACCCAAGGAATTAATTCATCTCTTTCCATGGGTAGGCTGGTTCAACCATCCCGAGAGAAGCAGGGCTTCATAAATCATAACGGTGACTTGGGAAGACCAACTAACACCAAAATGTCATCATCATTGTTGTCCTCTTCGTCTTCTTCTTCTGCTTATTCTGCTTCTTCTTTTTCTTCTGCATCTTCTTCTTCTTCTTCTTCTGCTTCTTCTGCTTCTTCTTTTTCTTCTGCATCTTCTTCTTCTGCTTCTGCTTCTTCTGCTTCTTCTTTCCCAGATTTTTTTGTTGTGCTAAAACCAACATACATGTCCTTTCCAACCTCAATTACTCCATAGTTCTATGATTTCTTTTATTAAAAGACTACATTTTTTTCCAAAATTTTTAATGTAAGGTGCGGAATCATGCTTCAATTCTTTAATTATCCTCTGCCTATGACAGCCAAAATCATTTAGCTGCAAATTAAAACTCCAGTTTTAATAAAGAGATGCAGATATTTTACTTCCAGCAAATAAACCTGTAGAGTTTACTCTAGTTGTCTAGAGAAAATTAAGATGATGTTTAAGAGAAGGCAGAGAGAGCTCTTTAGAAAGAAAAAAAAAATTTGATTTTATTATATTATGATTTCTTATAAGGCAAGATTGGCATGTCTTTTCACTGATCAAGTTGTATCTGAATAAAGTGAATGCAGTAGAGACTTAATTCCATGTAGGGGTCAATCCTTGTGTCTAAATCTCTCTCACAATGATCCTAGATTTTTGTGAGTACTATAAGACTAACAGCGTGCCTCCATTCAGCACCATAAGCTTTGTTAAGGTGTGTAGTAAGACACTCACAGAGAGACGTCCTCCACATTCTTCAACAAGATACTCTGGAGTGTGGCTGAACACAAATTTCCTGAACCACCAAGTGTCCTAGGTTTAGTTTAGGGTAGGGACTACTGAAGCCATGGCAAATTTAAATGACTGTAAGACCAGAAAGGAATATGTGATGTTCTAAATTAAACTTGTGTTTCTCATGGTTCATAAAGTCTGTATATACACTATCAAAACCAAATACTGAGAGAAACAAGACTTTTCACTTACTGGCAGTTGTAAATTAACCAATTAAAAAATAGGTAGTAAAACATGCTGGAGAAGAAATTTCCTTCAATCACAAAAAGCAGATTAGATGAAGAATTTTGTAGGATCCCAAGCAGACCAGACAAAACATTTCACCTGCTCCAGAACAGGGTAGAAATCCACAAAAGCTGTAAAAACAGCAGATGAGTCCCTTCTAAGATTGCAATTCATGAATAAATTCAACTCCCAGGTCTAATATGGAAGGATTCAGATCACAAAGTAAAGAACAAATATAGATATATGCATGTTTACTGTCTTAAAATTCCAATTATAGTCAGGAAAGATCAAGATGCTGGATCTTGCCTATTGCTTAGATGCTAAATCCCACTTGTTACAATCTTAGGTAACTCAGCCAGCCTCTGCACAGCTACAGAACCTCTGTAGATTTGGTGTTGCATCTGACAGCCACATGTGTTATCTCAGGTATTTTGGAGCATCACAGACATGCCTGTGTTTAGACAATTTAATTGTCTTTTACTCACATGCTAAGTTTGGTTTTGTGCATCTCACATTTCTCCAAATCTGGAATAATTTTATGTCCTTCTCTGAAGTGCAGTAGTTGTAACAATTCCACCTCTTTCATGTCTTGAATTCCAAAATTTGAGAAGAACCTAAAATAGTCTTATCAATATTGTGCCCAGAGCCTCAAATTATCTCACATCACCGTCACTGCTATCTCTAGCAGAAGCAGAGGATGAAGTAATAAGATTCAGTTCAAAGAACTGACTCAAGGAAATAGTTCAAGATTTTGTTTCTTGGAATGGTACAGATGTTGTTATAAGAAAACACCCTTATAATGATATTTCAAATACTCTTCACCAATTTTCAGCATTACATTTAAATAGATGATATGAGAAAATATTTGCCATCTTTCCATATGCAGAGATTTATACTTATGAATTCCCTCAGAGCAATGTGGGTGTAGATGTCAACTAAGATATGAATTATAGATCACTGGTTAATGATTTTAACAGACTTCTTACCAAGTCATTGCATACTGATGACTTGATTAGATTTGCTAATGTACTTCTTCATGTTCTCTCTGGAAAGCTCCCGTATTTTTTCAGATTGTGAACTGAGTTTATTCTACCTTGGATATTATGACCTACAATAAGCTGCTATTACTACTAAGTGAATGTGATAATTTGCTTTTCTTTGTTTCAGTTTAGATCTAAGATGTATTTTATTTACATACCCCAGACTGCAGTTTTATAGGCAAGGTGATTAGTGAAACTATCTTCAATTTTTTTGCGCAAAACTGCTGTAAAATGAGTAGAAATCTAAGTTTGATGGTCATATTTACTGTTCATGGGAGAATGTAGAAAGGCAACACAGGAATGTCTTTTGAATTCACTACTATTGATTAAATTTTTGATGTTATAAGGAGCTTCCAATAATTCCCAGACAGAAAGGATAAAAAATAAGTTAAAGATTAAGTTACAGTTCTAACTACTAGGTACAAGAACAATTGTCTATAACGGTGCAGAAAGAAGAAAAAGATATACTGAAGAAAAAGCTTACTGTAGGTGCTATGTATCAGAGGGCTCGTGAATGATGAAGATTATGCTGCTGTAGAAAATGTAAATGATGTGGTAGAATATATAAGAGTACAACCAAAAGATAATCCTCAGAAGTGATAAAACTTCTGAGAAACTTTGTCACATTTTTGGAAATTTATTACAGCTTGTGCATTTCTAAGATGTAAACAAAGTTTTTAAAGTTCAGAGGAGACAATGCATGTGATCACTGCTCTAGAAATTTTGATTTTTGAGCAAAGACTGACAAAAGTCACTTTAAATACTCTAACTAGAAACTAATGGGATTCCTTGCTACTTTTCAAATATGTTAAACATAGGTTCAATAAAATGAACTGTTTTCCTTTACACTATGGGCTTGAGAAGAAATACTGGGTTGCCATTGAAGCACAAAGCAGATTAAGCTATTTTTTACAGCGTACCACCATAGCCTTCAAGATAAAGAGGAAAAGAGTATTTTGCTGCTTCAAACAGGAAGGGTGTAACCTTTTCTCTGTAACGCTGAAAAGGATAATAGGCTAGGGTGGGGGAAAGACACATGGGGAATGACACACACCAAACATGTAGAAAGTGTTAGAGAAATGAACCCATGGACAATCTAGAGTTGTTGCTTCTTGTCTTCAAAAATGGAATACTATGACAGACACAGCACCAAATGTGAGTTTAACAGCCAGTTGTCTATGGTAGGTTGTTAGAAAAAAGCACCCTGTGCACTTTATGTAGGATGAAGAAAAACACCTTACATGCAAAGCCAAGGATTTATGGTTAGTGAAATTAAATTTTTAAAACTCCAGTCAAAGAATTGTTATTAGTCTTGTTACAAATTTATAGTCCAAATTGTTTAATTATTGCAGCTCATTTCCAATAACTATACCATTAAAATGGATGTAAAGTTTTCTCTTTCCTCTTGTTTATGCACACCATTCCTACAGTCCTCTGGGTTCAAAGGAAAATAGAGGACTTGAGCGAGTTACTAGCATCCCAAGTTATTTCTCAAAAGAGCTTATCCTGATGATTTCTTACACCTCACTGTGCTTGGAGCGATTTTTTTTTATATATTTTGTAATGTGTATTACACCTTAACCTCCTTCTTCATGGGTTCAGCACATAGTTTTAAATCCACATAGACTATATATGGTGTGATTTACTAATTATATTGGATATGTTTCCTGCTTTCTCTCTCCATTATCCTTGAAAAAAATTATGCTTAACTCCCAAGGTTTTTAACTCTAAGGCTTTTCTTCAATAACCAGTACTTGATCATTGTAAAGAGGGCCTGGGGTCTCTGGATTAATCCATTATTTTGTACTTTGAAGGCCTTTTCTACCATTTTAAGCTTGTGCTTTTGGGGACCTCTGATAAGTTCCCTTTTTTTTTCTGTAATGGCCCTCAGCCTGTGGCTTACTGATACTATAGTTAACATTTATTAAAACAGCTTTGTCTGAAATAAATATTTCAATGTTTCATAGTTAGTTCTATGCAAACAATTATGTACTGGAAGTCACATATACTTACAGACATACCCACTAGTATCTGGTAGTTAAAGGAATTATCCATGGTATGTTATCAGAACTATTCTACAATAGGAATTATTGCTAGTTATAGTAGGAAAAGGATTAAATGCATTTTGCAGGAGTCTTTTAATACTACAATTTGTTGTATCCTCTGTGCCATAATGATGGACTTCTGCCTCTATGTTTTTTATTCAGATAAAAAAAGGATATGTACTTATAGGTTAATAATAAGGTAGTGTTCACTCCTATTCCAACTTGTATTTATAATGGGATTTAGTATCTGTTGAAAGACCTGTGATAGCGGGTAAAAGCTGTATGAGCACATATGTTATTCTACAGCAGGAAGCGAACACTGTCTAAGGATTATGGTCTAATTTTACATTATTCAGTGATGAACTGTGAAGAAAATCTTATCTAAAAGAAATTTATTTCCATCAAAATGTTCTAAAATTTTACAGAACAGAAGTGCAAGACTTAGTTTTTCTTTGTTCGTATTGGGACATTCAATTAGCACTTTTTGCCCAACATACTGAACATTATTTCTATCTATTCCTATTAGAACGATTACTCTATTGCCATGAATTAAAGTCTCCATCATCTTCTGTGAGCTGTGGGCACATGCAACAAACATTTTTATGAAAAGCTTTGCTAAATGACTTATCAGTGTTATTACAGTTAAAAACCACAGCACTTTGTGTGGATGTGTATGGGCTCTCACATTGTTACTTCAACGAGTGTGACAATGACACAGGCACGCATTGGTCTGAGAGTGACAATAAGGAACATACCATGTGTCATAATCGGAGATAAAATTCAAAGCTGTGCTGATGTATCCTGATGTGAGCTCTTAGGGAGCAACAGCTAGATCATCCACCTGAAAGGATTGCCAAGACAACTCAGATACCCTCTGGAGTATCTGAATTTTTGCCTGTGTGACAGTGTTCTTTCATCTCATCACACACTGGCACACCAGCTGTACAAAACAACCTACCAAAAATATGTCACTCTATTACATTATTATATATATATACACACATATATAACATATATATATATATGTATGTTATACCTAATTGTGTATATTTTAAAACATTCATGGGTATAAGCCTTGTCTGGTTTATACATCACAAAAGATGCTGATTCCTTGAAAAATAATTTTCCTGTAAAAGTGCAAAACCAATAAGAAAATAAAATCAGTATTTATAATTATGAAATTTGTTTGTCTTTAGTGGATAATTTGGAAGTTAACAGTGAAAATAAATAGGAATTTTACTACTGCTTTGTATGTTAATGTCTGGTTAAAATTTTTAAAACTTCAAAATGTCAACAATTAGTTGTCGTAGATAGGATTTTACAGTCAAAAACAAATACAAATTATTGCTGATACTAATGGCAAAAGAACAACGATGAATGCGCATAATTTATCTTCTTTTTCACTCTGTCACTGGGAAAAGTCTTGTCTTTGTAAAACTTACTATCTTTGAGATCCCTGCTGAGTCTCTATCTGTGAGATCCTTATTGCAAAAGAGGATTTGATTCACACTCTTCAATATTTAAGAGATTCTTTCAACACACAGAGGGAAATCAGTTACCAGAAATGAGAAAAACCCAAGGAATTCCAAACGTATTTCTCTTTACAGCCACAAAATATATTCACATAAAAGAAAATTTTAAAACTCTACAAACTTTTTTTTTTTAAAGAAATCTTGCTATTTTTATTTTATAGACTACGCACCTGAAAATGGGGGAAATTGTAGTTTAAAAATGCAGACATTTGCAACTTGTATTGGAGTGCGCACTGTTCTCAGATTCCTAAAATAAATGTGATCGAATGTATTCTACGTAATAATACTTCAAATTGGCAAATAGTTTATATGAATTAAAGTAGGCAAATTACTGAAAAATACCGTTTGCCTTGCCTGTTTTAAAAAAGCTAGTAGCAATTATATTCATATCCTTTCAGAGTGAGGGAGACTTTGCAAGATATCCAAAAACAGTATACAGTACAAATAATTAATGAAAAAGATCATTAAGAAATAAATACATAGGTTTTTTGTTCAGTCAAGGTTTTAATTTCTTAATCATATGAAAAAATTAGTCACATTTTTAAGCACTCAACAGTTACAAAGATTTGGAAATCTTCTGGAATTTTCTGTAATGCATAGGGAAATATTTTCTACCAGAATGCATAGAAAAAAAAAATTCATTCACAATTTCCTAACACTTTTTCAAATTCATTGCAAAAACTTCAAATTCTCAATTGCGTTCCAGAAGTCATAAAACTATTGAGCAATCAGATAGTGAGAGATTGTAGGAAAATGTTAAAAAAAAAATCATAGTTCCAAATGGACAAATATGTTTAGTACTTCATAAATTTATCACATGTTTTTAATTCCTCCTCTGATTCCTTTCAGAGAAGAAAGAGGATTATTTGAGGTCAGATTATGGGGAGAATGTTAATAATTATGATCTCATATAGTATGAGTGCAAATGATCCCAGTGACAGCACTGAAATCATTAATATGAAGATTCATTTCATGGCAGCAGCTCATTTACTGCACCTAGAAGTCTTTCTCTTATATATTCAATGATAAAGTGATGTAAAATATTTCTTTGCAAAGTGTGTTTGCTACAAAAGGTGTAAAACATGAAAAAGGTATTATTATGATAATCTGTTGTATACAAAACTGGGGACACGTTTTCAGCTGCAAAAATTGAAGGAAAATATGTTTATGGTTAAATATGTTTTATGGTTAATGTTTTTCAAAAATTGAAAATATAAAGTAGTTAAACTCTATGAAGCTTCAAAAAGATGAATAGTGCCCTTTCATCCTATATTAATCAGATTTGTCTTTTCTACACAGAATAGATTCTTTAGATATAATCTGAAAAGCTGAAATTAGTAACTAAATTTGAGTCTAAAAATAGTTTAAAAAGTGCCTTTTGACCTTCAGATTACTGATTCACAGAAGAAATATGCTTGCTCTCTTTCCTTTGATTCCTGGAGAAATCTTTGGAAAGAGGATTGATAGACGTTGCTGGTAATCATTTATAGTCATGAATATAATTTTCAATCAGTTAGACTGAAATGCTTCATAATGAGGTAAAAGACTGAAAAATTATATCCTTTTAGTTATTTGTAGAAGAGAAAAGATATCATGGTTGTATATGATTTTATTTTCTCTCAGTCTGAATTTAAAGTCTGAGCAAGGCTGAATGTATTTTATTACACATTATAGAGCCTGTATGTGGTTATTTGCACATTTGTATAGGGGTGGCACTTGTCATGGAGTCAGCTGGGACCATTTCTATCACTTACCTATAATCCCCTGACCAGGAGAGTCCCCCTTTCCCCATGAGACTGACTGTGGATGGCACATATGCTGGCACCAGACACAGTGCCGTGAAACACCAGCATGGGAAGGAATCAATGCCTGCACAGCAAGCACCTCCATCACTTTTAGGGCCACCACTTCATGGAATAAATTAGAGACCCTCTGGAATAAGCTACATGTTCCACTCATTAGGATAATGGTATATAGATAATGAGGCAGCAAAGAGTCATAATATCGTCTTCACAAGCATAAATCACAGATTTATTAATGTGTTTTGTCATAAAGCCTACATCACATCTTTTCCTTTTTTAGTTTCTAGCTGCTTAATACTACACAGAAGAGAATCACAGAATCATAGAAGCATTGAATGGTTTGAAGAACATTGAATGGTGAAGAACAGCAACTTCCAACTCCCCTACCATGGTCAGGGACACCTTTCACTAGACCAGGTTGCCCAAAACCCCATCCAGCCAGGCCTTGAAGATGTCCAGGGCTAGGGTGCCTGTTTCAGTGCCTCATCACTCTCACAGTAATGATTTTTTTTTCTGATATCCAATCTAACACTAGCCTCTTTCAGTTTAAAATTGTTCCCCTTTCTTCTGTTGCTATGCACCCTTGCAAGAAGCCCTGCTGCTTTCCTGCAGGATGCTCTCAATGTTTTAAAACTTCAGTTATATCACTAACATCTGGTAGGTGTGCTTGAGATCAAGATGACTATATGAACCCATGCCAAGCTTTCATGAATATTAATGACAAAATAAATGACTGTTTATTTGTGGTCAAACAGAACAGAGGTAAAACTATAACTTGACTACAATACAGTCATGTTGCTCAAAGAAAATCTGTATTTTCCTCACTGCAATTACTTCTTGTGAAGAAATCCTAATATAAAACATAAAAATAAGGGTATGAACATTTTAGAAAAATAAATGAAAGAGGTTATCAATATATTTAAAGTTCTATACAAAAGTAAAAGAACATACATTTCTGATTGTTTAGCTGCAACTTCCTAAAAGTGAGCTACTCTAGCTAACATTATTTTCTCTTTCATTCTTCTTCACACTTTCACCTTTATCCTTCTCCTTTGATCCATCTTGCCATTTTCTGTCCCAACATGTTATTTTATCCCTTCTCTTCCTCATTCCCTTATGTCACCATTTTTTTAAAAATTCTTATTTCTCACTCATAGCAACAGTATATCTGAGTGTTCAAGTTGATTGATTTTCAAATATGAAAGAATTATAAACCAAAATTAAACTCCCAAGTTTTTTTTACAGAGTCCTAACCAGGGCCTTTGCCAAGTTATCTGTGGAGAATGCAAACACACACACACACACACACAAACGTGCGTGCGCGCACAAATAAACAAACAAGCGAACAAAAATAAAACCCACAAAAACAAAACCAAAACTGATATCAAGGAATGCAGCACTGAAACAAATGCATACAGCGCTAAAATTTGCAGGTTGGGAAAGGGAAGAATGGACTGGGGTTCCTTTTCTAACTTCCTCTTCTTTCCCCATCTGAAGTTAAAAGAACAAGGCAATTGACTATTGCTCACACTATTCAAACGATTTATGAGAGTTTCAGAGTCACCATAGAAAATGTTGCAGTTTTTTTCCCTGAAGCCTTCGTTGGTTGCTCATGTTAGCTGTGTGGGCTGTTGGCTACTCTGCTGGTCTCTGTGCTCTTCATGAAGGACAGTAAAGTTGGGTGTCCAGGCTCAGTTTAGAAATTCCAAGAATTAGGCACCATAATGTGAGACAGAGCATTGTGGACACAGACTGGTGGAATATCGCCGATATTACACATTTTGAAAATAGTGTTTCGAAATGCTTCAAACACAAGCTGAGGGTCTTACTTGTGTAAGATACAGATTTTGAAACTTAGACTCCTGTTTTTGTTAGTCAGGTGGAACAAAGTTGTTTGTGAATGTTAAAGAAACTAGTGATAGAAAAGTTGGGGAAGCTAGAATTTAGAAAACCTTTACTGGCCTGTTTAGTTCAGAAAATCTACCACTGCTATTTTAACTATATTTTCACTATAAGCAGTAGTATAAGAGAAGACTATTTATTTTTAATAATTTAGCGTTGCTGAATTATTGCCAGAATTATGTATGGTGAAGTTCAGCCTTATTTAATTTTTTAGATAAAATTTAATATAAAAGGGATTGGTTTCTAGCAGCAACTCCACAGCTTATCTTGGGATATTTATACTTTTTTTTTTTAAAAAAAGGTGATCAAAAGAAAGTTCCCTGCATAAAAATGTAAAAGTCTGCTGTAAATCAGAAAATCATGGATTTTTCATTACATAAGTTACCAAGTCTAACTTTGCAAGCAGGGAATTTGATTTCTAAGAGGATCTATCAAAGGTAGGATCACTAACTAAGTTAATATACCCTTTGACAATTAATAGATAATGTCCTTGTCTCATTAAAACAAAACTTTAGATTAAATATAGTGAATACAAATGTCAGAAGATGTATTTTTTTTAGAATTCATGAAGTTCAAGTCAGAGGGAAAAGACTTAGTTATTATTTTAAAATATGTCCAAAACTAATAGTGCATTTTAAAAAATTAATTTCTTTGATGTTGCTTAAGTTTGCACAATAAAATAATCAAACAGTAGCTAATACTGTCTCAAGTGCAAATAATTTTTCAACAAACTTACGTTTAAAGAAAACTTTTGTCAGGTAGAATAATCTGAAAAACCCCTGTTGAGCTTATTCTAGTAGCTATATCAGTTGAGTCTATAGAAACAAAATGTTCATACATAATATACTTAAAAAAAAATCTGTACAGATTTTAGTGGACATTTGTTCTTTTTTTAAAAAAATTTTCTTAACCTTTTAATTTGAATAATTCATGATCTTGTATGAGGTTCATTACTTCTACACTTAATGAAGTGTATTTAGAGCATTGCCTATGTATTCCTGCTGTGTCCTGTTTATGTGAGCCATCTTGCCTTTCAAAGTGTCCCTGTGGATAGTGGGAGCTAGTGTTCTTTTGAAAAACAAAATATTACAGAAGCACAGAAATTCTCAAAGCCCAGTTAGAGGGAAGGCTGAATCTAATGGTTCTTAAAAAGAAAGGCAAAGTGTCTTTTAAGTGCTGCAGGTGCATCACTTCAGCAACTTCTTAGAGGATGTACAGTTGCCTTTTAGAAAATGCTCCTAATTTGTTATGTCTTGGGCTTTGACTGTGTTAACAGTTGTTCTCTTTTGTATCCACTTAATATTTTCGTTTGTGTGCTTTGTGCTTCTAAGCTTTTATTAGTGTTGGGTTTAGTCATCTATTTCCAACAGAGTATAAACCTTAAGAAAACTTAATAAGTTTTCCCTATTATGTCATTAAAAGTAACAATTTTCTTTCCTTTTTGGAGGGAAGCTTAATAATAAGATCTTTTATTGACAACAAAGCTTATTTCTATCACTTTTTCTGGAATCAAAATATACTCCCATCTCTGTGGAATGTGCTTTTTTGAAACGGTTCCAAAAATACATGAAAGGAGATAATATTTTTGTTCTTGACTTCTCTTACCTGCTACAAAGAACAGAACAATGAAGGAGAGATCTATAATCAAATTGCTGTCTTTGGACACAAATTCAAAATATTTCAAGGAGAAAAGTTCTGCAGAAGGAAATTTCGTGTAGGTGATAGAATGTGAAGAGAGTCATCAAGGGAACTAGACTTCTAAGGGAGCTAAGAAGTTCAGATCTCAAGGCAATACTGTAACGTGAAAAAGCCCATTGAAAGTCAGGCTCACAGGATTCTGATAGATTACTGGGTATTACTGACTACTAGACAGAGTATGCAGGTGCAGGATTTAGAATGCAGTATATGTGGTTTATACATCTTCTTTTTTCATCTCTGATTTACTATGATTGAGGGATGATTGAAAGAACTGGTGCTATTATAACCCCCAAGATCCCACCTTCCTGCCATATTCAAGTTTATTTCCCATAAACTCAGGACTACTGAGACAAGGAGTATGCCATCTGTCCCTGTTTGCAAGTACAAATATTTCAACATTATTAGGCCTGTGGAATTGTGAAAGCTGATCTATGGGACCTATAGACTGCCTTTTATTGTTAATATATGTATAGAAACAATTTCTTTTGTCTTTTATAGCAATAGGCACAATAGGTTGTAGCTGGGCTTTTACCCCCCTAATTTTCTCCCTGCATAAATTTATTATCTTTGTCATCATCCTGACTTGTCTTGTCCCTTCTTCCAAAGGGCACAAACTCTCCCTTTTCTCCTGAGTTCCAGCTAAAGCTCTCTGTTCAGCCAGGATGGTCTTCTTTCCTGCCAAGCACATGGTGACAGCTTGTTACTGTCTCTGTAAGATTTCCTTCTTGAGGAATGTCCAGATTTTGTGTACTCTTCTGTCTCCTTCAGGACTGTCTCCCAAGGGACTATCTCACCCAGTCCCCGAAGCAGGCCAAAGCCTGCCCTGTGGGAATCCAAGGTAGCTGTTGCGCTGAGCTCCTTCTTTCGATCCCAAATTATGAGAACCAAAATCTCATAATTTTTCCTGATCAACATGCCCAAGACTGCCTCTAAGCACCATATTACTACCAGTCCTCTGTAAACAGATCCAACAGGATGGCTTCCCTAGTTGGCTCCCTCACCAGTTGTGTCATCTTTCCACAGGCAGAAAAGCCCTAATTCTCATGTGATCATTCTCAGGCACTTTCATGGCTTCTAGTACATCAATAACCCTTGCATCTTTCCTGCCACATGTCGGGTTCTATCACATCATAGAACATTATAGTTGCGGCTTAGCTGGTGTGACAACAAACAAATTTGTGTTTTACTCTGAGATGCGATATGACATTGTCTGATGAGATCCCAGAACACTTAAAATAACACTTGCTAGGATTTATAATCTCTCTTACTGAGTGATACTTCATTTCAGCAGGTGATTCTACCTAATATATCTTCTTGAAATATGTTTGTGAAATTAGAGACATGTTGAAAATTAATTAGTAGTATTTTTAGGGCAAACAAATTATGTTAGCCTTAACTACAAAGATGATAAATAATTTTCTCATACAAATGTATCCACATCAAATGGTTATCTGTAAACTGCTAAATTCCTAAACCTCCTCTTTCTCCAATCTTAGAGATTTTTCTGCTATCTATATCTCTACTGGGTCAGCCTAGGATCTCTGGGAAAGTCATAGAGTGAGCCCCCCCTAAAGATTTCTGGGTGTGGGAGGAAGAGGAAATTGATCAGGAACAGAAAGCATGTATTTACTAAGGGTATGTCATGTGTGGTCAATGTGGTTTCCTTCTGGGGTAATATGGTAGGTTTTACCCTAGCTGGCTGCCATACCCAGCTACTGCTCTCTCAATCCCTATCAATGTGAGGAGCAGAAAAGAAAATGCAAAAGATCATGGGCTGAGATAAAGATAGGGAGATCAATTACTGTCATGGGAAAAACATGATTAGGGGAAGAGCACTGAATTTACTGCCAATTTATAACAGAGTAGGACAGTGAGAAAAAAAAGAAAGACCTAAAAATACCTTCTCCATATACTCACCTTCTCCTCAAGATCAGTGTCATTCATTCACTCTTCTACTTCCTCCTGCTCTCATGGAGGGGGTTAGGGCATGGGGATTGCAGTCTGTTTACAACACTTCATCTCTCCTGCTCCCTCCCCTTTCAGCTGTTCCTTTTCTACAGCATAGGATCCCTCCCATGGGAGACAGTTTTTCATTAACTGCTCCAAGAAGAATCCTTCCTGTGGAGTACAGTCCACCAGAAACAGACCATTTCAGTGTGGGCCCTCCAAGGGCACAGTTTGTGATGGGAAAACTGCTCCTATGTGGGCTTCTCTGCACAGGATGCAACTCCTGTTGGGAGTCTGGTTGTGCCTGGGTTCTCCAAAGGCTGCACTTTCCTTCAGGATGTATGTACCTGCTGCAGCATGGAACTAAATGGTCTAGACTTCAGAAGTCCTTTCCAAACCATTCCACAATTGTGCCATTCTATGATTCAAATGTATTCTCTTTACTATTAGCCTTTAAAATATTTCTTACATAAATATATACATTTTTTTACACAATATGTTAATACAAGTGGAATATTTCCAGAACTGGACCCTACACAAACTTAAGTATTTGCAAGATAATAAAAAACGGTGGATCAGTGAACAGGAAAAAAGCATTTATTGTGAAAGATAAAGATTTCATTGTTACTTCATACCTATTTTATATCTATTCATAGTTTCAACTGTAAGTTGTTTAGGCCTTCTGACATTTTTTAGGAATGAAAAGCAAAGTAGATTCATAGATTTGTTAGGCAGAGCCCATTGTAAATTATTCTATATTTGCCACTTCTAGCAAATTCTTCACGTGCTACAGAGCAGATACGTGTAGCTTAAAATTTTAGCAAAAGGATAGTTTTTTCCCTTAGTGTTCCATTTTTCAGACTTCATTAAAAATTTGAATTCCATATGAAAAGATCTCAGTTGTCAGAATGAAGTCCTAGCTTAGCAGATTTAAATGTTTTATATTTAAATACTGATCATCGCATATTTCCAAGCACAGAATAGCAATTACTTTTTGTTATAACCTACATTTTTGCTTTGTTTATCTTTAAAATTTGTGTCCTGGTTCTGACAAAAGACATAATTTATACCAAACTTTAAACAATATAGTGTCCTAGCAGGAAAATTGTTTTGCTATTTTATTCTTTTCCCATCTGCTTGTAATTTTAAACACTATTGTTTCTGTCAGATTATGGTTTGTACTTAAATCTCATTGAGTTTCTAACAAAGTTTTCACATATTTGCATATCTGAAATGGCTTTTAAAAACACGGTCATTAAATTAAAATGGATGACCCATAAGAATGGGTAAAAATTAATAATTTTAAGCTGCTTTTGTTATACTGTGGCATCAGATATCTGAAGTATATTAGTAATGTCAAGAATTATTGTGTCAATGACTTACATTGTAATCAAAACTGGAAAAAACTACCATAAACAGTAGAGATAGCAGAGAGAGGAGGGATTTTGGCAATCTTTTCATGCCGGCCACACCCCATCTCTCTTAGCAGCAGGCCATGCATTCAGAGATTTACTTTCAGTGGACGTATTTTTAGAGAAAAAACTGCAAGTTCCCAGGGAAAGAAATATGGATAGCAAAGTCATGAGGGGAGAGTTTCTGAGTGCAAGATAAATACTAGAGCTCTGTCCATCTACACAAGCACTAGATAGTGGATAATGGAAGATGTAATACAATCCTTATCATCTGAACATTAGAAAGAGATTTTAAATTACTTGTTCATCTGTTAGCCTTTTCCTAAAGAAACCACCTAACTGCATTACCAAAATACACTATTTTTTGTCAAAAGTTGAATTGTGTGTGATACTCAGGACCAACAGAGATGTTCCACTAAGTGGGTAGGGTTTAAAAGCATTTTAGACTATTATCAGAAAAAATGGGATTAGAGTGTGATAATGTTTATTTCTACAACTAGAATTAGCATTCAGGCCTTCTTTATAACTGCCTCGTTATTATTAGTGTGAACTAAATTTGGAGGCAGAGTTGATATTTTTTAAACTTCAGAATAGTCAGGCAACCAGATGTGTCATTTTCTAGAGACTTGAAACTATAGCCTTTGGCTTCTTATCTACAAGATTTTTGAAGGGATACATAACAGAAATTATGATTAAATACACCAATTAAAAACTTTGGAAAATGCTCTGAGATATTTAATATAAGCTACTCAAAATTAAGAGATAATTTTGAATTTTATACTTTTAAACCTAAGTTTCCCATGTATAAACTCTCACTTATGTGAACACAAGTACTGTATCTTGGTGCAGTCATCACCAAAAGCCAAAGACTTAAAGAAAATAAAATATCTATTTTCATGGAATGGCTTGAATACCAGCACATTGCCTTGAACAGGGATGGTAAGATAAATTATTTTAATAATCTTTTATAGGTTAAGTGCTTTAAATTCTGTGCAATAATTTAAAAATTAAATACTGCATCTAGAAACATTTCATAGTGCCGTTGCAGAAGTTCTAACACAGATTGCACAAATTCAGATCACTAAAGGAGAATTAAGAGCTGAGTAGCTACTTCAACGTAAACAAAGATCATACCTCCAATATATGTAAACATTCTATATTTGATGAAAATACAGTATTCTAAATGGTAGATCCCTCCCATATAATCAGAGAAACCAAGGGAAAGCAGAGAGCATAGCTGCCACAATCGTGTTTCCCCTGGTTTAGGATGCTCTGCCTCAGTGCTGCTAAGCCTCCCTTTTTTCTTGGTACAGCGGGGGGTACTAGTTTTAGATTTGCAATTCATTATGTTTTGCTGTTGCAGACCGTCAATCATAGTAATTAATCTTTGTTACATTTTTGCTTTGAGCAACTCAAAATTTTAGGGAACGCTCAGTGTATATATGGGCTTTTCATACTCCACTCTTCCCATACAAGCTGACTGATAGCACAGGACTGAGCAAGAGTAAACCTGCCCACCACACCAACACCTCTATATGGACTGAGTAATAGCAACAGGGTTCTGGGACAGAGTAAGAGCAATATGATCCTGGTCTGGTTCCAGAAACAGATGATGCGATAAAATTTTGGATTTCCTCATGAAACTGAAAGGCGAAGTGAGATACAGACACCATACAAAAACACTAAATCCAAGAAAAACCAATGTCTTGGAAATTACTTGCCTCTCAAATAAACAGATGTATTTCCCAGTACTGTCCTCAAATAAAAAAATTAGTAAGATTCAAGACTTCCTGTTCTCACTGTGTGCCATTGCTTCTCTGTGGATCCTGCCTAACACATAAAAGTGCAAAGTCAGTGATTTGATTATTTCCATTTCTAGCTAAAATTTTCAGAAAGCTCTTTCATTGAAGGCATTATGACAATGTCTTGCCCTCAAAGTGTCTGTCTGACTCAGGATGAGCTCACAGAGACATCAACAGGGTGAAAAGAGGTCAAAACATCAAATTAGTACTATCACTTCTTATGTAGCACTCAGAAAACACAGAAAGTGGGAGGATAAAATAAGATCAATGCATAGTTGGTTGGCTTTTATATTTCTTATTCAATGGCTTCCTTAATAAGACAAATAAGATGTTTATCAGTCTGAATTAAAGATATTTAAGCCCACTATGAAATATTTTATTTCATATTAGGGTTCAGTAAGAATGTGAAATAAAGAGGATTTTTTATGATTTTTCATTCTATAAACCAAATCAGGTACAAACCAGTGATTTCAGAGGTTGTATAATAGTAATTAATAAATATCTTTGGTGCCTCAACAGCTACTTAAGCAATTCAGCTAGAATTCTGCTAGGCAAGGTTTTTCTGTGTAAAACTTTGCAAAGAAGCAAGAATTTGCAAAGAAGCTGTCTAAGAAAAAGAGTTTTAGTGACACAGACCTGCTTTCTGGGTTTTAAATATCTCCGCAGTATTTAGCATTTCTGGTGCAGTTTTATGATGCCGTATAAATATTGAAGACAGTTCTTTCCAGACAAGTTTTAAATATTAATCGCTTGATTAATTTTTTTTCTCAGCTTTCAAGTACTTCTTAGGCTTAGTGACCTAATGTTTATTTTGATCTTTCAGTGTTTGGAAAAAAGGACTTACATACCAGATGTATTAGTCATGCTATTTTCATCAGACTTGTAGATAAATTAATATTGGGTGGTCATGCCTCTGATATCGAGGCAAGGAAGTATCTTTTTTTTTCTTCTTCATGCTGAATGTCAGGTTACGGAACAATGTGTATACCTGCAGACTTAAACAATCTCTTGAAATAGAAAATTTTGTGGCAGCATAAAATATGTATCATTAAACATTACTTTTATTATAAAACTATGTTTTTCTTGTCCCGCAACAATTTTGAGTTGCAAAGCATCATTTTTTTTGCCCCCAAGCATTTTACAGTCAACAAAGTTACAATAAAAATCAAGCACTTCATCTCCCTGAAACATCAAAACCCATTTATTTCCCTCCCAAAAGATGAATTAACAACAAAAGGTTAAATAAAAATGTTATTCCTCTGCCCTCAAGCAAGTTTATATCTCATTTGGGATACTCTTTCCATTGATACGTGAAGGTTTCCATGTGTATGACAATGTGTGACAATCCCCTGCATGTGTGTAGCTCTAAATAAACACTCTATGCAGTCATCTCCTCCAGAAGCACATAGCTGGAAAATGTTCCTCAGGCTAACGGCAGGTAGTTTCATCTAAGAAATAAAATTTTATCAGGTTTTAAGACATGCCTAATATACCAGAATTCTTCTGAGCTCTGGAATATCTAAGTATCTGGGTGTCACCAGGAAAAAGGGAAATTTGAACAAAGGATAGCTTGAGGGTGGGCTATCAGAGTGGAGCACAGTTAACCACATCTGTACACCCTTCACCCTCCCCTGTAGACATCTAATAGGCCAAACAGTCAATTTAGTCAGTCATTCAGCTGAAATCCTTTTACAGTCTACTGTGTACTTTTGTAAATCTTTCAATCTGCAGAGATCTTCTACAGAAATCACTACTGATTTCCACAATGCAACAAACTTCCATTTGTTAAATTTATTTTAAGTCTGGGATTAGTGCAAACTTGTAAATATAATATTCAGCTTATCAGAGTTTTCAATATTTCTGGTAGGTTTTGACTGGCTATGTTTTGATATTCATTTGGAATTTTTACAGGTCTGAAGATACTTAGAAATTGTTAATGTTTTCCTTAGTCCTTCCTATGTGTTCTATTCAAGTGAAGTGATTGAAAAACAAAAAACTGAAAATAGGTTAAATTTTGTCTTAGAGTTTTTTGGAACACTATGACCATCTATATGAGTACAGGATAGATCTTCTCTGGGGGAAATTACTATTCATGATGGGAAAGTATTTTCAGTTTCAGGCAGAATTTTTTGTGCTAGTCCAGCTAGATTCCATGTCTACATCTGTGTGTTAAATTGTTGCTGCGCACCCCTTCATGTTTGTCTTTCCCTGTTTTAATGGTTTCTTCCATGGTTGTTTCCCCCCTCTTTTACCACGTTGTTGGTAACCCAAGCTCCTGTCAATCTACCCTTGTCCCCTCCCTGTTTTCCCAAAAGTTCCTTGTCAGTCTCCCTAATCTCCTCCCATGGGGTTGTCAGTTCTCTCCCGATCCCTCCCAGGTTTCCAGAAGTTTCTGTGCCCGTTACCCTCTCCCCAAGATATTATTTGATAATGTATTTAACTCCCCACCTATGTTGTCCCCTACTGGTCGGTTTTATATGTAGACACGCCTTACATTCCTCCCACACCATGTTCTGATTGGTTCTACGATTGTATCCACCCCTAGAACCCCCCTACCCCATAGTTAAGTTGGTGTCAGTGCTTTGTTCTCTGCTCTTTGTTGCCTTCACCCCTCGACTGCCTTCAACCCCTGGACCTTCCCTGGATCAGCACTGAGACTCCTCCTCGTCCTTTACCTTTCCCAAATGATGACTTCACCGTGAGGCTGCACAGCCTTGGCTGCATCCCCGAAGCACACGCGTCCGGGGAGCAGCCCACTCTTGGCGCCGGTACCCGCCTGCTGGGGCTAGCCGGGTGGGCCGGAGCGCCAGGTGTCAGGAAGCGGTGGGCCGCTTCACTAAATTAATATTCAGACTATTCCTAAGGTGATGTAGGACCAAAGACTCATGTATTAAGGAGTACAAATATATAACTGGCAAATATGTTTGTTAAATGCTATGTATAATACTTTATATTTACGGATGTCCAGGGTATATTTGACCAATCCCTTAACATAAAGTCTACAATTAAGAAAAAAAGAAGCCATTCACAGGACAAGAAAATTAGGAATCATGACAGCAACAGTTTTCAAGTCCTATGAAGGATATATCTCTTCCTTAGATGCCACACTTTGTAAAAGTATGGCACATCATCTTCTCCTTAACATTTCTTCTTGTCCTCTAAAACTGCCTTTTCTAAAGAAAACTGTGATATAGCACAAGTTGAAAGTTCATCCTTAAGTTATTCTTCTGAAGTGTATTCTGCAAACTTTCTTAAAAAGTGCTTAGAATAAGGGCATACAAAGTGTCAATCCTTTTGAAGGCATAATCCAATTAATTAACTAGAGCATGAGAACTCTCCTTTTTTTATACAGTGTACAAGTCAAGTTGCAACATCTAACAAAGTTGTTCATCTGTGCTACTTCAGAAAGTCTTATGATAAAGATTATCGTAGGCTGCAGAGCTGGAACAGCAATTAAGGTAGACATCTGAAAATTAAATTTGGACTAAGTTATGTTTATTTTATAGCGATTCATATATTATAGTCAGTGGTTATAGTAGTGATACAGTCAGAGCTGACTAATAATTAGCTAAGAGAAACAAAAATATAAAGCCAGAGGGATGTTATTTTTGTTGCTTGGATTTTTTTGTTTTGGTTTGGTTTGGTTTTGGGGTTTTTTTTGTTTGTTTTAGGGGAATTTGTTGGCTTAGGGGAATTTGTGGTTTGGTTTGGTTTTTTGTTTTTGCACTCCATTCCAGAGTGTAACTCAATTTGGAGAACTGCCAACACTGCAAACTTGATAGGAGAAGAGGATTTATTTTATTTTATTTGCCCTCAATCTCCCCTCCCCCCCAAAACCTGGAGATAGTTACTGCAAACTTTTGACAGATTATTACCGGAATAAAATGTCTTCCTTAGAAGGTAAATTCCTCTTGCAACACCAGTGTCAAAGGTGATGAGAATGACTTCTTTCCATCAAATTATATTAGTAGTATGACTAATGATTTTTTTCCCCTAAAAAATGGACTGGTAATGTGATTAAAACTTTTCATGTATTTATACTAAAGATAAAGTAATTATTTTACATTAATAACAAAATAAGAAACACACTTCTTTAATGTGGTATCTTTGCTCTGCCTCTGAGAGTTTGTCCACAGGAACCTTTTAGCAGACACTTTAAAGACTTTTTTTCAGGTTTCATTTGATCTATTTTAAAAAATATCTTAGCATTTCTTTTCTGCTATCTCTGCATATTTTTCTTTCTCAGGTGAATAGCAAAGACAGAGAAGAAGAGATGAGTGCTGCTAAGGAACATCAACTCTTTTACTGTTAACATTGGCTTGGGTTATAGCCCTGCAATCATCAGTTATGTTCTATAATTGTCATGTAAAAGTAATATCACACAAACATATGAATACCTTGGTTTGATAGTGGTGCTGTTTAAATCATGAGAGATTCTCTGTTTCAGATATCTACTGGACTTTGGCAAAGCTTCACCTGTACATTTGTATTACAATTTTGAAGAATATGCTACTAAAATTAAAAGTCATCCATTGAAATTTTGAGATTTATCAGAGAAGTTTAAGGAAGAAAATTTTTCTCTAGTTATGATACTGACTTCTCTATGATTTTATACTGTACTTCTTTTGAACACTTCAGTGTCACTAACCTCATTTTGAACACTTCAGTGTCACTAACCTCATTTCCTAAGAGTGTCAGGGAAGTCATAAATTAGTCATAGATATAACAAAACTCTCCATTCTAAAAATTCAGGATATGATTTCCTTTAGTAATGCGTATTGTCTGCTTTTGATCCAGTGGAAAAGCAATATAAAGATTCATTCTGCTACAGTCTGTTGCTAGAGGTTCTTCCAGGATACAGAGTGACTGCATGCCATAGAGTTCACAGTTCTTCATGTTTTAGTTTTATTTTTACTCTTGACTGCACCCTGACAGCGAGACGATTTTTCTAAGAGGATGTTAGCCTTTTTAATACCATATATTCATATTTCAATAATATGAGAAGATATAAGTGGTGTTTGGGACTAAATCTAGTTGAGAAGGATTTGCACTTCTATTTCTGTTTTTCAAATACTTACAGTAACTTTGTTATCTGTGACCTAACCTTCATTATTAGGTGTCTGATGTCTTATAATCGTCTTACATTCACCATGTATGTTTTCTTATAAGTGATAAAGCACTTCTATCAAAGCAATCCGAATCTGAATATTAACTAGAACATTTCTTGAGGTTTTGTTTCTTATCTCAGAATGAATTAATGATTTTTATGACCATTTTCTTTAAAGAAACAGGTGTGCATTAGCATTTTAATACTATCTGCCAATAGACATTTAGAAGACTGAGATAGAAATGTGGGCAGCAGAGAAATTAACTTAAATATCAAGGAGTAAAATTTAAAATATGTATTTATTACAGCATGGTATGTTTTTGTCATAGAGACTCAATGCCATTTCAAAGTGAAAGAAGGGGCAAATCTTTCTGATGCAGTAGCAAGGAAAATTCAGAACACAGACCAAAATCTAAATTATTCTGGTACTTGCTTTAGTTCAAGTCACAGTTTCTAGGCACCAGGATGTTGCTCTGTCCCTAGCTGCCTTCTGTGCAAATGCAAGAATAAATCTGCTTAGTGTCAGTTTCTACCATTTTATCCAGAGATGAACTGTTTTCTATCTGAGAGGGAGAGACTATTGATTTCAATTTTGAGCATGGCTGTGGGGAAACTTCTAGGCCTTGATGGAAATGATTTAGTAGAAGAGCAAAGTATTGCACTTGCAACCTACCATACGAAAATATTTCCCATTTATTTTCATGTTTTCAAATGGCAAAAATACAAACCAGTGTATGTGACAGCTCCTGAGAAATTAGATAAAAGCCAGGGTAAAACCAGGCACCAAGTAACTTGGTAAATTTTGTTTTAGGAGAAGGTGTGTAATCGGAAAAAAGATTATAAAGTATTAACTGGAATTGCACACGGTTGGTCTTTATCCAAGTAACAGTAGTAAGCAATACAAAATTACTCTCCCTGGAAGTGTTCCTAAAAATTAGATCGAAAGGAAACAGGACAGTTAATACGTGGTTCCTGTGCCAGATTAAACTGACTTGATGCTGTTTTGGAAGAAGCAAATGCATGCAATAGAATAATTCATGTGATATTATTTGTTACTAGACCATACTATAACATGTATATATAAATATATATATGTGTATGTGTGTCTGGGTGTGTATACACATATAGATATATATATATATATATGTACACCAAAAAAAAATGTTATTACAGTTTAAATAAAATCTACATTAAACCAAATAAAACTGAGATGTCCACTTAGAAATTTAGGCATAATCCAGATAGAACTATGGGCTGTTGTTTGTGAATAGAAAACAGATGATTGTTTTGGGACTCTGGGAGAGACATTCATCATTATTATTTATTATTTGGAGAGACAAGCTGGACATTTATTAAGTGTAATTTCAGTGTATATACTAGTCATGCTATCAGAAAAAATATTTTAGAAAAAAGGATAAAAAATATTATATTATTTACTCCATTGTGTCTATTTTGACTTTTTTTCTGTATATCTTCTCTAGGCTTTGCTTTCTTTATCTGTCATGTCATATAAAAAATATCAACAATTTTGCTGTGCATGTAAATCTTCCTCATTAGGTATGTCTGAGAGAAAACAAAATATTTTTCTGTCAAAATAAAATAGGTCTATCCATATCACAGAAATTAAATGGAATTTTATAAACTATTGAACTTTATGTTTATCAAAATATCCTAAAGCAGACTCAGAATGCAAACTAATTTCAGTAGATCAGTACATTAAACTCAAAAATCTGGTTTGTACATAAGTAAAATCAAATTCTGAGTAACTAAACAGAAGGGAAAAGATCTCAATATTATAAGGCCAAAACCAGTTTTTCACTAAAACACAATTCACTAACGCACTCACATGATGAAAAAAAAAAAAAGATGGCATTTCATTACTGCTTGATTTGTGATTGGGTAGTATTTGCCTGTCAGTAAGTCTTACTCAAATGTTGAAAGAATACTTAAATTTATTTCAATAAATTTTGGATTGGGCCCTGAAGCACATAAATTCACTTTATCAGATACACTGCTCCTTAACCACTGCTTCTCATTCCCTTTTTCATTATAATGACTTGAGAGTTTGTAATTGCAGCAGCTAATACAGTAAAATATGCCTAAGATTTAACAAAAGTGATGCAGGCTTTTTTAAGAGTTTTTGTACTAATTGGTTACACCCTTTCTGTCATTTGCCATGTCTAATTACAAGGGTGGTAGAGGAAGAAGAGTAAAGGTTAGTGATGTCTCAGATTCTGTATTTTTTGTTTCTCAGGAGAATGTAGCTTCTGAAGAAGCCAGATCCTTTTAATGACCTCTGGATCATTACTGAGTTAATTAATTTTGGAAGAAAGCACAAGTCTCTGAACAAGTATCAGAAAGAAGAAAATATAAAATTTCTCACAATAGATCTTTCAAGTTTCTATTTCACAACTAGTAGATCTTTGTAAATTACATTCATTTCCAGCAAATTAATTTAGACTGGTACATAATTTACAATTTTCATGTCTCATTATTTAAGCCATGGCAGCCATCATTTTGACACATTTTGTCCATAGATGAGTAATCAGGGGTTTCTGGGAAAACTAGCGCAGTTTTGTCTGCTCTTATTTAGAGCATTGAGGCTCATATTTAACCAGTTATCAATGCCTCTAACAAGGAAACAAAAACTAAAAGAACCAGAACACTGTAACTAAACAGGGCTTCATGCAAGCTCCTGAAAGAGGTAGCTTAATCATTCTGGACTTTATTGGAAACCCATCAGGATTAGGCAAATGAGTAAAGTAAGACACATTTAAACAATACTGAGCAAAGACATCTTTTCAAGTGTGTTTTGTTATAAAATGATGCAGTCACTGAAACATCCATCCACGCGAACATCCAGAAACTAAAGGAACTAGTAAAGGACTTAAAAGTAGAAAGCAACCCAGACTGAATCAATGACCTTTTCGGTCAATGGGGACTAACAGGATGGGTTTCATCTTTAGTTAGGACAATATTGTGGATTTTCATTGTAACTGTCATTGTATTAATTATGTTCTCATGCATTGTCCATTGTTTCAAAAGAACCATTGGGAGTACCTTTTTTCTAAGTAAAGAAAGGAGAGTTGTAGCAGTCGCAGACCCTGTAGGCCTCCTTGAAGATGAGACATGTCTAGCAGTGATACCTCTTCCTCACCCTCTTACTAAGACTATTGCTACATTCCCTCGGCCTTAAACCATTGGCTATATTCCTTTGACCAGTACACTATTGCCCTGTTTCCCAAACCCTACTAACCCTATAAAAACCCCAGCTTCTGCCCAATTCGGCAGAAGCAGCCGTCACTGGACCCCTTTGCAGAAGCTGCCAATAAAAGTCATCTCTGTGGAACCCCACACGGCTCTTCTCATCTCTTCCTCCCTGAATCAGCTGAGGCAAAATCCTAGCAAGCTAAGCTGAATCACTAAGAGCTGGAAATCACTAAAAGAGCTGACAGCCTGGGCCACAGGCCTTGCTTGGTTAAGATAGCCTGCGGCTTAGAGCCTGCCAGAGAGCCCCTAGACAAGCTGCTCCCCTTGGGACTTCGCTGTCTGGGAACGCTGTGGGTGCTGGGGGTGTCACAGACCCCTGGTCCCCAGCCAGCATTACTGCATGATAATGTACCAGTCTGACTAGATGCTTTCCTCAAGGGTATTTAAAACACTGTGTACTGAAGGGGACTTTTAACAGCTCCTTTGAAAATCAGTAATGATCTGTCAAACTGTAGCCAGCAAACAGCAAATCATCAAAACATTATGGTGTCAGCTTAGTATCCTTTTTGTCTGGAGGTTGGAACAAACCCACAGTCCAGTCCTTCCCACTTAGATCTGTAGAGTTAATGGGTCTCCTGTGCTTTCTCTGTACATTGGAGTCCTTTTGCGATCAGATTTTTTAATTACAGCAGATAATTAACCCATCATCTTGTAAAAGTAGGAGTGCGTTAGCCAGATAAATAGATTTTAGGACCTACATGCGGAAAAAAAACTTCCTAGTCTGGCTAACAACACACACATTTCTTTGTCTTGATGGCCTGTTCCTGCACCATCAAGATTTCTTCCTCAAACTATGTTCAGCCTTCCCAGACCCCTTTGTTTTTAAGGCCTGCTTTCCAAGGGATTTTCTGAATGAGTGAGTCAAGACAACTGAAGTGTTTTAAGGAAGTCAGCTGCCCAAGTGACTTAATGCTACCTGAGATAAGGGTTTAAGTCTATACATCGATGTAGTCTCTTTGAGTCCAGTATTTGCTAGATTTGAGCATATACTATTGTAGAGAAATACCCCCTTGAGCGGGGACACGGAGTGTTTTTGCAGAGGTTGGACAATCCAGCCTTGTCCAAACTGCAGCCTAACTGGAGCCTGCAAAGGCCTGTAAAGGCCTGAGTTGTGATGCAGTTGAAATTAGTCTAATCTATGTTTTCTGTAAAGTATGCCATTTATAGAGTGTGTTAGAGACAGGTTGAAAGAATAAACCAATTAGGCAAAATCTTAGTAAGAAGTGGAATGTAAACTATTTTATCATATATAAGAAATGTGCACAACAAATAAACGGGATTTTGCCATTTTAACTGCATCAGTGTAGGCGTCTTCTTCTTCTCCCTCCTTCTTTTCCAGCTCCTCATTTAAGGTACCCTGTTTCTTATTATGTTATTCATGATACGTATAGTAACTACTGACCTCACTTGCTATTCACTCTATTACTAGTTTTCCTAAAAAATCACAAGTGCTCTTTCCAATGACACACATATTTCTGTAAATATGCTGTATTTTACAGAGCAGAATTCAGTTCATGGCGAGCAAATGAAAATCAAGGTATGTTTAACTACAGAAGTGCAACAAGAAATAGCTTGATATTCTCTGTTCTTACAAACCATACATATTCTCTTGTTCATTCTAGGAAAAAAAAAACCCTAACTTACAATGTTTAGTGAGGCATTTTCATATTTCAGGGAATTTCACTGGTATTCCAGAGTTATTTTTTTTTGCCAAAGAAAATACACTCCGGGCATAAATCATACTCTAAAAAGAGTATGTCACTAAGAAAGAATACTGTTACATACTTAAAAGAAATAAGTCCTTAAGGAAGGGCTGCTCTGTTCATAAGGAATGAAACACACTTTCTCTCATGTGAGGTTCACTTAGTATTGCTGGCTGAAAGTCTCCACCATGTTCTGCATCATAAGCCAGTGCATGATCAATATCCTGTTACTGAAACATACAGCACTGCTGCAGTATATTTCAACTTGCATCTTATAGCACTTTCTTGACAATCTAATGCTCCTTTCATCACACTGTCACTGTAATTATAGTGTTATTTTTATATCATCAAATAACATTTTCAAGTTTATACACACTATATATATAGTTTGACAGTATAATCAATTTATTTGTCTCATTCCTTATTACAAATGTTTCATAGTCTCAGTGTCATGCGTTCATATTTTGGATACTTGGAGAAGCTGGAAAAGTATGGAGTGATTAGCTTGCCTGTAAATAGTGAGTCAAAAGGTGCTAAAATAGATTAAAATATTAGAGTTTGGTTCTACCAATGCTTACAGAGAGCATGTTTTAGAAAAGTAACCAAATAGTATGATATATATTCAAGAACTATTCAATAAATTCATTCAGAGCAGGATATGTTTCAAAGATTCAAGAAAAATTAAAAAAAAAAAAAATCTTCCATGTTCCACAGTTGATTTTTAACATGAAGCACAATGACATGATTCTTCCCACTCCCAAAATCTCACCAAATTTGTCAAGAATTACATAACAGTCAATAACCAAACTGAATTACAACTGCCTTTTCATCATCTGGAAAGCTCAGCTTCAGACTCCAGTGTACTTAAACAGAAAATAAGGATTTTCGACAATGTTCTAGTCTTCCATAAACAAATTTGAATTTCCTCTCGAGAACAAGAAAATGATGGGTTTATTGGCATAAATTCTTCTCTCACCTCAAAGAAATTAATACTCTGGAGGGAATTTCTCTCAAATATTTCTTATCTAAATGTTCCATATAAATAGCTAAGACATCATGGGAGTTATCATGGTGGATACACATAGGTCAAAGAACAGGTTTCTTCATTCCCACATTACTAAGCTGAATATGGACTAGCTTAGGGGACTGTAAGGTTTTTCAACATGCAGAAAGTTAGAGTAGACGATTCTCAATTTCTTCTGGTCTTGAACACTCTAATGAGTAACACTACACAACAGTCTGATATTTTCAGACTACTGTCAGTTTGGGCAGTCAATCTATCTATACCCTAGTTCTTTGCCCAGCAGTAACAAACCTGTCCTATTTGCTAAACACTAATAAAGCATGATGACAAGCAGTAAGTGCACACAGGCTTTTTTTCTGTCAGGTTGTGCTGACATTTCAGATATTTCTGCATTTCAGATTTTCAGTTTAGTTCTATCCTTTCACTATGTTGTGATTTAACCTCATCCAGCAGCTATGCCCCACACAGGTACTTGCTCTCTCCCCCAGGTGGGATGGGGGAGAGAATCAGAAGAGTAGAAGTAGAAAAAATACATGGGTCAAGATAAAGACAGTTTAACAGGCAGAGCAAAACACACACACACAAGCAAAGCAAAACAAGGAATTCATCCACTGCTTCCATGGACAGGCAGGTGTTCAGCAATCCCCAGGATACCAGGGCCTCATCACACATAATGGCGACTTGGGAAGACAAACAGCATCATAGTTGCTCTCTTCCTTTTATGTCTCCCAGTTTTCTATGCTGAGCCATATGAGCTATATGATGCCATATGGTCTGGGTATGGGGTCTGTTGTGGCGCGTTTGTCTATTTTATAATTTACAGTTCTATGTATAATGGTTTGTTCCTATGTTCCCCTGTGTTTTCCCTAAAGTTGGTTTGTCCCTAAGTTGTATCACTCCGCACCCCCATCCTCCAATCTGTCCCTCATTGTAACCCTGCCCCTTGTTCCCAAACCTTCCTTGTCAGCCCCAACTTGAACCAACCCCTAATTTACTTGGAATTTTCATAATCTTTGATGCCCCATTGGTCCATGTGACCTACCCTCTCCTCCTCCCTACCCCAATTGGCCCTAAGATTATGACCTAATCCTCTCACTCCTCCCTCAAAGATTCCTGATTGGTTCACTGTTTGCACCCTCCCACCGATTTTTGGTTGTATTTAAGCCCTTGCACAGTGGTGCCCCAGGCTTTTCTGCCCTTGGGCCCTTCTGCTGCAATAAACCTACCCTGCTGGAACCTCTGCTCAGAGAGTCTTCTCCTTCTCCTTTACCTGATTCCTGACAGCAGCATTTTATCCTGCACTGTGGACCAACTGGCTCTAAAGGTTCTGCCTTTGGTTCAGCTGTATCAAGGCAGTTCCCCACACCTGGCACGGTGCCACTGTGCTTCTCCGAGCTAGCCTGGGCTCCGGTGGCCATGTCATCAGGGGTCCTGTACTTGGGTGACAACAACCCCATGCAGCTCTAAAGGCCTGGGACAGAGTGGCTGGAAAGTCGCTCAGCAGAAAAGGATGCAGGGTTGCTGGTCGACAGCAGCTGAACATGAGCCAGCATGCGCCCAGGTGGCCAAAAAGGCCAGTGGCATTCTAGCCTTGTTAGAAATACTGTGGCCAGCAGGACAGGGGAAGTAACTGTGCCTCTCTACTTGGTGCTGGTGAGGCTGCATCTCAGATCCTTTGTTGCGTTTTGGGCCTCTCACTGCAGGGAAGACATAATAGCACTGAAATGGTCAGCTTCTGCCTTCCAAATAAGGGCAACAAAGTTGGACTTGATGATCTTAGAGGTCTTTTTCAACTTAAATGAATCTGTGATTCTGTGATAACCCATTGGTCCACTGGGACCACAGCTGTTGTAGCTGTATACTCTCCCCGCTTCTTATGCACCCCCAGCCTCCTCGCTGGTCAGATGGCATGAGAAGCAGTAAAGGCCTTGACTGTGTGTGACCACTGCCCAGAAACAATGAAAACTCTTTGTATTATCAACACTTTTTTCAGCACAAATCCAAGAAACAGCCCCAGGACCACCTAATATAAAGCAGCTTAATTCTTGACAAACCAGAACACACTCATAACATTGTTTCCTGCTATGGCCCAGGTTTACTGTGAGGGCTTTTACAGGTCAATAAAGGAGCTGGCAAGGGCATGAAGTAAATGAGACAAAACAATTTTTCTTTTAATTTTTGTTCTACAGCATGTCAATTATTCCACAGAACATTAGATCTACTGTATTTGAATTATTAGTTGAATAAAATATCTAGGTCTCAAATCCTCCTAAATCCGATTGCCAGATATGACTTGGGTAAGATTTACAAAGATAACTGGATTCCTAACAGTGAACAGTGGAAGCTACAATAAGTTAACAGCTGAAATCCAAGAAGTGACAAGTGGAATAAGTGTTGTAGAAAGATGAGAAAATTATTATAGCATAAAAAGAATAGTAAAGAGATATCTACTTCAGAGATTTAATTAGATATAGTGATTCTCTGGTTACATAGCCCAGAGATTATATAACACACCCAAAGGTTATATAGTACATCAGCTGCCTTGAATTGCTAAAAGTAAGCAAATTAAAAAAGAAGAAAATAAAACCAAAGCAGGTATACTCAGTGAAAATTCTAACTATAACTCAGTTGGAAGTCATTCTTGATGAAATTACAAGGACAAGTATATTTTGCATCTCAAAAAATACCTGAAAAGCATGTCTTTACTTCTCTTAGTGGAAGTCAATTCTTTCTGTCTACTTACAGTTAACATTCTCCAGGGAGTTATAAAGTTTTGACAGCAACTGTCTGAGTAGTAGAATGGCAAAACAAAATGCAGTTGTCATTTTGGACACCAACAATAGGAAGCTCAACTTCTTTTTCATGAACCACTGTTCCTGAAGTCAAACTCTGCTGTCAGATATAAAAATGGCATTTTATGTGATGGCAGCATTAAGCACAAAAAAGAAAGTGAGAGAAAAGTTTACCATAAAATAAAATATATGAAAAGTCAGCACAAAAAATATCATTACAGGATGCAACAGAAGTACTATAATCATCCTGCTACTCACATTTCCACCAGAAGTGCATCATATTTTGGTACAAGAGAAGAGTGAATGTACTTGAACTTATATTCTTCAAGTGTTATGTTAAGAAAAAGGGCAGTAATAAAGCTTGATGCAAATACTGTACATATTGTTAGATAAGATTGTATTTCCTCTCACAAAGTTTATGCAATTTTTAAAATATATTTTATAATATCTCGTAATATATTATTATCTGAGTAGAAATTCCATTTATACAAGTGTCCTGGAGTGACTTTGTGATGCTTGTATTCCCAGTCGTCTGTCTGTGCTGGCTGTTGAGTTCTGCATCTTTAAGACTGGCTCTGAGAGCGAAATGGGGAGAGAAGAAGCACGGAGTATGTTATCAGCAACTGCACTCGCTCCCCTGCATCCTTCTGCTGGGCTGTGCTGTCTGCAGGGGACGGCCAGAGACAGCTCTCTTTTGCTTTTTAGTTAGTTCTAACTAGCTGAGGCAGAGAAGTTCCTTGGACTGTGGTTTTGTTCTTTCCTTAGAACTGTTTGAACCAGCTCTGGACCGAAAACCCAGAAGAGCACTGGGAGTTCCCACCTGTGCCCCACCGGGGCCTGGCCCGGGCTGCAGCATTTTCCAGAGCTGGGGGGACTGAGCAACCCACGAGTGGGACTTTCCCGAATCTGTCACCTCCTTGGAGCAGCAAGAGGTTTTGTTGTTTAGTATTGTTCATTTTTGTGCTGGGGAGTGCTTTGCCTGTTAAATAAGGAGTTTTTTCCACTTTTCTCTGAGGAAATCTTTTCCCGGAGTAGTTGGGGGAGGGGCCACTTGAGGTTTTTTTCCTGGAGGAACCCCTTTGGAGGTTGTCTCCAAAGTCTGCCCAAACCAGGACAATGATCAAGACAAGAATTTCTTTTAGTCAGAAAAAGGAAACCAGCAAAAATACACTGCAATTATTACGATTTTCCATTACTTGAAATATTTAATTCAGTTCTTGTCATCCTTCTTGACTATATGTAGTAGAAAATAACAAATTTCAAGGATGATGACAAGAAAGATTAAAAACATAAAAAGATTTAACTGTGAAAAAAAATCTGGAAAAAGGAGCTTAATTTGAAAATCACAACCTGAAATAAATATAATTTTTAAAATGTTGAATATTGCAATTTAAAGGACCACACATTCTCCTTATACATTCTAAAAACACAAACCAAAAGCTATTCCATGAACTTAACAGCTGATTTTTTTACCTGTTCCAGGATGTATCTGAGATAAAGAATTTATGATGTCTCAAAAAAAGCACAATTTAAATATCTAAAAATTATTTTTGTGGTAATGTGGATAGAATTGACTAAATGTAACACTAGCAGTATATGCTATGACTGTGTATTATGTAGTGTACTGTGTTATAAAATAATTCTAACCAAAATGGAGCAAAGGAGAAATTGTATTTCTTGCCTGATGATTAATTTTTTTTTTTTAAATACTGCTGCACACTAATCAGGCACAAGTAAATATTTTTCAAGACTGGTTAAAATAGGTTTTTTTGTTGTGATTAAGAGGGAAGTGGCAGATGAATCATAGACAACCATCAGTATGCTCAGTAGAAGGTAGACCTCGGAGTCTGAGAAAAACAGATTCCAGCAACTTTCAGCCTGGTGACAGAGGCAGATGGCACTAAAATGGGTTCTAGTCACTCTGCTCCTCCATTGTTTTGGCCTTGCTGTAACTGCCAACCTAGGGAACGCTTTGGAAAGGCTTCTCAGGCTTCTGCATGAAAAAGTTCAAATTTTCTCATTAAAAGAACCTGTAAATTCATAAAAACAATTACAAACTAGTTCTAACAACTTCCAGAGAAACCTTTCAGGTTTTTAGAGTCTGTTTTGGCATAAGACACGCAGCTCAGATAACCAGGTTATTTATTTATACCTTCAACTCAAATATTTTTTGTCATAGATAATCTTAGAAAATACTTGTTTCAACAGAAAATTATTGCACTTGCTTTTTGTGGTTGTATCACTTCTTTCTTCCAAATATATTTTTTTTCATGATGAGAATCAAAACACTGGGGTATAAGTAGCATTATTTTGCCTTTCTACAGAAAATATGCGTGTCGTGCTACACCATTTGCATCTGAAGTTAGATACTACTGGCCAATGTACAAGACACAAAGGCTAGGGTCTGACACGGTGGCTGACCAACTTCTGGCACTCTGGCTGATGCAGCTAGCACACGGGCTAGCACCAGCGCCAAGAGTGGGCAACTCCAGAGATGCAGCACACTCTCCAGGAATGGCTGAGAACTGGGTAGCTCCTCAACAGATCACACGTCCGGTGAAGGCCAAGGACAGAAGAGGAGGCTTTTACTGGTTCCAAGGGACGGGTCTATTAAGGAGGTCCAGGGAGGTAAAGATCCAAGAGAGGGAGCCCAGAAAAAGCACACACAATAGGATTACAACAACTTAAATACAAGGGAGGTTCTGGGGGCGGATACAATCTCTAAGCCAATCATAGAACATTGTGGGAGGAACATAAGGCAGGTTTACAGTTGTTCAAACCAATAGGGAAACACAGGGGGAGGATACAATTCAAATAGACCCAATGGGGTTACAGGAAACAGGGAACTGACAGGGAAACTTGTAGACTAAGGGGAACGTACAGGGTAGGATTGACAACCAAATGGGAGGAGGAACAGGGAACAAGGGGCGGGGATACATTGACAGACAGGGCAGGGGCCAGAACAAGGGGCAGGTCCTACGGAGGATTGACAGCTAGGGAAGGGGTGTGCCATGGGTTAAACTAACACAACAAGGGGGGGGTGTGAACAGAACAAACCATTAAGAACAAAAAACACACCACAACAGGGGTCTTCTGCATTTGGCGGAGGGAAAAAAAGTGGACAGTGCTGTTGTGCAAGATTTTAACTCTATTGAGTTCAGCCTCAACAAGAGAAACAAAACATCTCAACTCAATACCATAGTCCTGAGTTTTTCATTTCAAATATAATTTGAAATGCAACTATCATTTTTGGGTTAATCCTCTTCAAGAAACAAAAATAAGCAAGATTTATCCAGTTATTAAGAGAATTCATTTTGTTTCAGAATTTTTGACGTGCCTCCAAAAATCAATCTCAATAAATGTCAAAGAACATGGAGATAGAGGTTATTTGTCTGTGATCAATTTTATCTGACAAAATAACAAAATGGTGAGAAATGAATTTCTTTAGTAACAAATCATTCTGAGAAAGAGATAGATGTTCTAGGTATTCTGGGTCTGTATGAAATGGCATTATTTGTTTACTGAAAAACAGAGTGGCAACAATTATGATTTTTCTGTCCAGCCTTGCATTATACATGCTTGGTTTTTTCTTGTTCGCTTTTGCACATGGTCTTTTCCCCAGGTTTGACCAATTTTGAAGTAGATTTGCTGTACTCAAATCACAGTGTCTGTCTCAATTACTTCAATATGCAATAAGGGAAAGGTTGAAGAGATTGTATTATTTTTCCCTTGGTGATGTTTTTCTTTCTGTATACTTCACCATGTTCTACGTTCCACGTTCCACCAGTTTTGGATCAGAACAGATATAAACTTATAAACCATAGAGCTTAAAGGAAAGTTACAATACAATCAACTGATATTCAAAAAGTACTGTGAGAAAGAAGAAAACTGAGTTGATGAATTAACTTGATAAATTTTGTGATCTTACTTTGATTCTTGAAATCACAGAGTTATTAATGCCAAATATCTGCTAGACATCTCTTATCATCTATTATTTCACTGAAATGGAAACTTCAATATTTTTGTCCTTAAATTGCAATATTTTTTATTATCTTTGATGAAGTTTCTATTATTGCTATTATTCATTATTTCTCTAATACATTTCCCAGATTTTTAGATTCAAAAAAGGCTTCTTATTTTTTCCTACATGATCCTTTATTTTATATTTAAATAATGGTAATTTCATTATATTTTTTTTCTATTCTTGCATTCGTTAAAAATGTATAATCTAGAGAATAAGAAATGGTAAGCCTTATCGTTCCAAGATGTCTGATAAAAGTCTAATGACGTGGTCCTCCGGAGCCCAGCTAGCTCTAGGTCTCTTCTCACCCACACTGATGTTCCGGAGGCAGCACCGTGCCGAGTGTGGGGAACTGTCCCGGCTGATGTGCCAGGGACAGAACCTTAGAACCAATGCTCTAACAGAGAGGCTCGCCATCAGGGGAGAAATAAAGAGGAGAGAGGCAGCTATTGTATTGTGCCCTGGGGAATCCCAAGGAGGTTATTTCCGCTGAAGGGGGCAGGACAAAAGAGCAAAGAACAAAGGCTTACAGTAACTTAAATACAGGGGACCTCCTGGGGGTGGATACAATCAAGGAACCAATCATAATACGGAGTGGGAGGAACACAAGGCAGATCTTAATATAACACAAACCAATTGGGGCAACGGTAGGAGGGAAACAACTCGGGTACAAATCATATTCGAGCAAGGGGAGGATTGGCATAGAGGATACATGAAAAATGGGAGGAGTCAGGGAGGATTGACAAGGGTCTGGGAGGGGAATCAGGGGATGGACAGGGAAGGTTTGGGAACAAGGGGAGGAGATACCTTGAATGATAGTGTTTGGGGGAGGATACAGCCGAGGGAAGAACGATTTGGGGNCAGCCGAGGGAAAAACGATTTGGGGATAGGAACAGGGAGAAACACATAGGAATAAACCATATTATTATAAACAATAAAATTATGGGCCACAACAGTCTAATTTTGTCCTAGGATGCAATATGGTTTGGGTTCATTTGTTACTGTTGTTTAAAATTAACTAACTTAAATTCAGTTTGTTTTAGTTGTGCTAGCGGAATCCCACCATTCTGGGAAGGATAGAGGTAAATACTTTTAGCCAAATTCTGTGAAAAAAAGAATAACCAAACAAACTAAAATCAGGATGGATTTATGGATTACTCACTTCAAATCTTCCTCCTTAAAGAGAAATCTTGAGAAAAATTACTATAAATTGTGGACAATTTTT
>VXBQ01005804.1:0-16448 GCA_013400175.1 Phainopepla nitens
CCCGTTCACAGTCGCACCCGTCAGCCCCTGCTGCCCTCTGCCGGGTCCGCGGCCCCGCTGCCGCCTGCGCTGCTCCGGCGTTGCCGGGGCTGTACGCTCGGGCTGCTCCGCGCTGTACCGCATGGCGTGTCCGCATGGCTGGCGTCACTCCGACACCTCCTGGGCTCCTCTGAGTCCCGTCCCCTCGGTGGCGTTGGGGGTGACAGCACGGAGCAGCAGGATACAAAGCAGGGCAGGGATGAGCTCCGTGCTCCTGACAGAGCCGCTGGGACGGGGCCTGGCAGCCCTTCGGGCTGTCCAAGGCTGTGGTGAGTGTGTCCTAAGAGGACATGGCCTGACAGGACGGTGTCCAGGTGACAGCACAGCTCCCCAGCGTGCCCAGTCCGTGCTGCAGGGCTGGGCTCTGCTCAGCAAGCTGGGCAAGCAGAGGGCAGTGCCCACAGGGCCACTGGCTCCATCCTAGGAGCTGGTCTTGGGAGGCTGGTGAGGGAGGCACATCCAGAGGCCATCAGAGAGCAGGGCTGGAGACAGACAAGCACTGGGGGGCTGAAGGAGTCCCTGTTATGACTTTCCTGAGTTGCATTCATGTTGCAGGGGCTGATGGCAGCCAGACACAGACAGGCCCTGGCTCTGCAGAAGAAAGCAGCTTCCAGCAGGCCTGGGACCTACAGGGGACTCCTTGCAGGCTGGTGTCAACATCAGGGCAAATAGCAGTGGAGCACGAGGGCAAACTGAGGCATTCAGAGGTTTCTTTTAAGAGTCCAGGCTGTTTCCTGGGAGAGGGATACAGGACACGCCAGCACCGGTGGCTAATAGCTGGTGGCTGATAGCTGGTGAGGCAGTGCTGTGCCCAGCACAGTCCAGCACCTGCAGCCTGGGTCCCTTCACCCCACCTGCTCGTGTCTGCTCCTCCCAAGGTGCCAGGACCACGGGCCATGCACTCACAGGGCTCTGCATCCTGCAGTTCTCCTGGGATGGGCAAGTCCCAGGACACCATATGTTGGTACCACATCGTGGGGATGAGCAGGACCTGGCCTGTCTGTCTTCCTGCAGGGATGTGAGGAGCTGGTATTCCTCTTTCTTTGTCCCATGTTTGCCAAGACACCTGGTGCACAGTGCAGTTCCCGTCCTGAGCTGCTGGTTTTCCTGAGGCTGGACTCTTCCCCACTGAAGCTCCAGGCAGAGAGGGGCAGTGACTGTGCCGTGATGTTGCTCTCCTTCTACTCCCACCCACATTCCAGCTGTACCACAAATCACATCTGTCCCCCAGTTCAGCCAGAATCAGCTTAAAAAGGACACACCACACACACACCTTGGATGGAGAAAATCACCCCTGGTGCAGCCCCAGACCGCAGGAGAGGGTGCAGAGGCCCCACCACAGTGGTGTTGTCCCCACCATAGTATCACCCTTTATGTTTAGAGTCTCCAGTGACCACCCACATGTCTTGGGTCCTGCATCTCCCCAAACCCAGCAGGAGACCATGAACACTCACCCCATAACACACCCTTGACATCCCCTGGCAGAGCAGCTGCCAGAGCCCCCTGCCCCTCCACCAGCAGTGTGTGTGAGAGTGTGAGTGGGAAGGGGTGTAGGTCCTGCCCCAGGGCAAAGGAGCAAGAGGAAGGGACACAGCAGCTTCCCCCAGATCATCCATCTGTGCTGGTTGCATGCTCTGGGGGAAGCTGCACTGCCATGGCAGGCACCAGACTGGCTCTGGAACTCAGGCTCTCAGGCTGCAGCTGGAACTCAGGCAGTTCCCTGGACTGAGTTAATAAAAGCCATGCTGGGGAGCAGGCTGGCTCATCGATCTGCTCCTCCCCTGGGACCCATCCACTCTGCATTTTAATATAGATTAGGTGATCAAGAGCTCCCCAGTTCCCAGTTAGGCAGGGCTGGGGGCCCTCGGGAGCCAGATGCCACCCAAGAGCTGGGCTGGGAGATGGGGCTGCCCCAGTGCTCAGCACCCAGATGCCCTGGGGAGCACTGTGGAGCCCCTGGGCAGCCTAGAGAGGAACAACCTCAGCTGCTGCTCAGCACCAGTGCAGGCAGTGCTGGGAGTGCTGCAGGAACAGTTCCACACTCTCTGGGCCCGTGCCCTCCTGAGCTGTGGGGTGGATGTCATGGGCTGAATGAGACTGGGATGGATGCCTGACCCCAAGAGCACAGTGTGGAGAGTGGAAGGGGCAGAAATGGCACCACAGTGTCCAACTCTCGTCTTGGCCAGCCCCAGGGCTGCTGCCCCGGCCTGAGCATGCTTTCACACCTGTGCCCCATCCCCAGACTCACACACAGCTGGGACAGGGAGCCAAGAAGGCCCCGGGCCCCATTTTGCTGCCCAGCCCCTGGCACATCTCCTCCTCCCAGGCCAGACTTGGCTGCAGGCAGGAGGCTGCAGGCTCCAGCAGAGACATGAGGGTCCGGCTGCTGGGATATCAGGAGATCCCCAGAGCTTGGCAACTTCAGAAGAACTGGACTGGAGGCTCCACGTGAATTGCTGCCAGCTCTGGTTACACGTGGTCTCACATTTGCAACCCCCTCCACTGGCTGTGCAGGCAGGGTGGCAGAGGAAGGAGAGGAGGGGCATCCAGAGTCACACGGCAGGAACACTTTAATCACCTTTCCAGCTCTTGCAAGACCCTGCTGGAACAGCATCCCAGAGACCTGTCCCAAAAGTAATATCACAGCTGGCCAGAGTACCTCAGGAGCACAGGCAGAAGCAGGAACAGTGTGGCTCTGCCCCAGCAGCCCCTGTGACAGGACCCTGGGCTACTGCAGTGGGCAGCTCACAGGCGAGTGGCAGCGATGGTCTTTTGGGAGGGAGCTGCACCGAGCCCTGGGGACGTGCCTGGTGGCACAGCTGAGGTGTCCAGTGGGCCAGAGCCAGGTTTTGTGCCCTGCAGTGTTTCTCTTCCCTTTAGCAGCTCCACGGCTGCTTTCTCCACTTCATCCACCTCCAGCTGGCTGCTGGCTGCCATCTCATCCCTGGTCACTGCTAGGAACGATGAGTCATGGGCCAGAGCCCCGAGGCCTCCGGAGATCAGAGCCTGTGCAGAAGATGAGAGCACAGCCTGGGTGCTCACCCTGGGGAGCTGCCCTGGCTGCAAGCACCCACCCACCCTCTTCTCCTCCCTTCTGCCCTCTGTGCTGGCACACACCTGCTGTTTGCCCTTGTAGCTAAGCTTTGCCCCCCAGTCTCTCACCATGGCACAAGCATGGCATCCCTGGAATTTCCTGCCATCCCTGCTGCTCCCTCTGCCAGGCTGTGCCCTTGCCTTACCTCCTGAATGAGGAAGGTGATGGCTGGGGTGGAGGATGTTCCTGGCTCACTGGTCTCTCTCTGCTGGAACCTTGAGCTGGATGCTGTTCCTGTCACAGTGCCATCCTCTGCGGGCAGCTGGGTGAGAGTAGCACAGAGCTGCAACATGTGCAGGACACTGTCCAGGGAACACCTCTCCCATGTTAGTGTGGGGGCTGCAGGTTCTGTCTCCTGTCCCTGTCCAGTGCCTGGACAGGCAATGCCATCCTGCTGGAGCTCCTGGGTCCAAGGTGCCCCCAAAATGGGACCAGCAGGGCCATGTGAACAGAGAGCTGGGAACCAGCCCTGGCCCCCTGCCCTGGCACGTGCTGGGCATGAGGCACTGTGGCCAGCAAAGGGAGCATGGGGGCAAATCCAATGCACCCCTTCTGCCTGCCCTGGCTTTGGAGGCAGATGTGGAGCCAGAGGAACGTGCTCCCCCCATTCCAGCTTCAAGGAGCTCCCCAGGACTGCTACAGCAGCAGGATGGGAGCCCAGCTCCATCTCCAGGCTGATCCAAGAGGAAAGCTTCAGCAAGGCTGGACTCATACAATGAGCTCTGGAGAGTGGCTCCTTCCCAGCTGTGACAGCTGTGACAGCTGTGACAGCCTTTCCCAGGATGGCAGGGAGGTTCACCTGTGTCCCCACATTACATGTCCCCTCTGGGGACTGCCCCTTTACCTGCTGGGGGAGGAGTGCTCCTGGTGATGAGGGACCCCCAGGGGGGCCCCCTCGCCTCCTGCTCAGCCTCTCCATGGGGATGGGGCGGTTGTGCTCTGTGGGAGGGAAAGGCAGGGACATCAGAGGGGTGCAAGAGCAAGGACACCACTGCCAAACAGAACTGGGAACAGGCTCACTAGACTGGGGGGAACAAAGGATTTAGGAGTTCAGCAGCACCCAAAGTCCCCGTTTAAGGAAACAAACATGGTCTGGTGGCCCTGCTGCTCGGGGATGGCCAGTGCTCCCCCAGCCTGAGGCACTGTCCCCATGTTTCATCACCTCAGAGGGTAGAAGGAGGGAGAAGGGTCTCCTGGAGCTCTCCAGAGAGATCCTGCTGTGCTCAGCGCTCTCAGCAAACCTCCAACTCACTGAGCCTGCATCTCCTTCCACCCACCAGCATCAGACCCTTCCCCCTGGCCCTGCTGGGCTGGTCCCAGTCCCCCAGAAGAACAACAAAGCCCAGACTCACCCCACGCTGGGCGCCTGCGTGCTGCTGGGACCGTCCTGCTCAGCACCTCATCCTCATACTGCACCCTGGCAAGGGCAGGTAGCTGGGTCAGCCTGGCTGGGCTGAGCCCAGCTCCACAGTGGGTACAGCCCTCCCCACCTTCCCCAGCCCAGGGGGACAGACCTGTAGGGACAACTGGAATGGATGAACAGGGTGGAGACCCCAGGAAGCAGGACTAACTACATCCTCTTACATTGGTAATTTTTGTCCCTTCTACCTGTGCCCAGGCACGTGCTGGTGGCCCCAACCTGGGCCTTGGCCCTCAGAAATTGGCTGGTGAGGGGGAGGGAAGATTCCTGCAATCCCTGGAGCCCTGCTGTCCACCTCCATCCCCCTGAGAGGATGAAGGAGGGATGGGATGGGAGCCCTGGGTAGGCCAGGGTGCAGCCAGCTGCCAGGAGAGCCCCAGGGTAGACAGTGGCATGGCCAGCACTGCCCTCCTTGCCTGTACACTGCCCTTACCCCTGCAGCCAGCTGCTGCTGTTGGCGTTGTTGATGTTGGTGTTGCCTTCCTGGGGGAAGTCATCAAGGAACACGGGAGAGTCGAGGTCCTCAGTGCCCACCTCAGTGAACTGCAGGGGCCTCTGGCTGGCCACCTGGGGCTGCAGGGGGCTGCTGGGCTCCATGAAGCTGTCCACCTGGCCAAACAAGCCACCTGTTCTCTGCAACCAACAGGGAGGGCATCAGGGGAAGCCTGGAGCTCCAGGCTGCTCTGGGGCCATTCCCATATCAAAACAGTGATTGCTTTGCTCAGGCCTTGCAGAACACACGGTCCCTGGTCACCTGCCCAGGTGGGGAAACTGAGGCACTGAGGGCTGATGGCCATGCAGCAGCACTGGGATAAGCCAGCCCATGACAAATCCTGTCACCTCTGTGGGACAGCCTGAGGTGGTGGCACCTCTGGACACAGAAGGAGGTGCAACTCTGCAACCCCACAGCTGCCCAGGCTGTCTCTGAGACTCCCAGGGAGCGGGAAGTGAATCAGCTCCTGTGACACCAGAGCTGTCCTGCCTTATCCTGGCTGAAGGTGTAAGTGGGAACCTCCAAACCAGCAGGTAAATATCCAGCACAGCCCTGCCAGGCACATGGGCTGGGTCTTTTCACAGAGGGGAAACTGAGGCAGCGAGCAGCTTGCCCAGGATGACACAACCAGGATGTCCTGATGCTCACAGGAAGGAAAGAAGTGCTGATCATCCTTGTGGACCCTGCAGACTGCCCCCAGCAGCCAAGCTGACCCCCTACCACCACTGTGAAACCAGGGCTGGGTGGGGACCAGCAAACTGTGTTGTGCCCTGAGGGCTGAGCTCACCCTGTATATCCCCTCCTCCATGGCAGCCTCCACCATGGCTCTTTCCAGCTCCTCCTCTGCAGTCAAGTCCCCAGAAATGGCCCGATGGATTTCAGGAGCAGCTTCTTCTTCAATGCTCCTCAGCCCAGCCTGGAGGGGACAGGAAGGCAGGGCTGATGTGGCCGTGCCCCACCACCCCTCACCTCGGTCTTTGGAGAGGGAAACACGATGAGGCACGCTCCCCCTGCCAGGTGTCTGCCAAGGACAGGCCCTGGCTCACACCCTGCAGCTGGCTGGCTCTGTGCTTGGTGACACTGCTCCTGAGCTCCTGCTGCCCCACAGTTTCTGGGCTCATGCTGTCCCACAGAAGGAAATGCCAGCCTGATGGAGGGTTGGGCTGGTGACAGCCAAGAGCAGGCTGCCTGACCTGGGACCTGGCTCTCTTCCTTGCTTTGCACCTTTGGGGCCTGGTCTGTTATCTCAACAGGTGATTTCCTCCCTGCAAAGTCAGGAGAGGCTAGGGACATCCCAGCCTTCTGGCCAGGCACAGAAATCCTCTGCCAGCACCCCTCAGGCCTGCTGTGCAGTCTGCTTGGACTGCAGTGGTCTCACTCAAAGTCAGCCACGCTGACCCCCGCTCCACCTGATGCTCTGTAAGGCTGAGAGAACAGAGAACACCAGGCACATGGAGCTATCCAGACACTGCTTAGGGGAGAAGAGGGAGAAGGCCCTGGGATTGGAGCAGAGCAAGTGGGTAAGGGCTTGGATAAACAGCATTTGGCACAGACAGTGATCTGTGGTGGGAGTTTCCAGGTCTTGAAACTACTTGGTGAGGCACCAGATCCTGCCAAGCCCTCTCTACAACTGGAGTCAGTGGAGCAGAGTCAAAACCCTCCTTTGCTTTCTGAGTCACTGCACCCTGGACACCAAGGTCACATTTTGTGCTGGGCACTTGTTGGAACCCAGGGCACAGGAAATATTCCTCTGCCTGTCCTGAGGGGTCTTGTTCCTCAGGAGAGCATAGCCTTTTAACCTTTGACCATGGAGAAAGCTCCCAGGACTTTGGGGTGAATTGAGTTTTGTGAGTGTGTGAAGTAGATAGAAGTGTAGTTTGTCACAGGGTGAAAACTTAGAGGTTTGGGGTTTTAGTATGGAGGTAGATAGAAGACAAGATGGAGGATCTAGGGCATTGCTCTGCCTTCTTCTTGCTTTTCATCTACTCCATTTTCTGCAGTGTTGGTGGCACAAATTCATTGGACAGATGCACCCGCATTGCAGGTGTTGTGTGAACAGACAAATAATTAGTTATTGGTAGTAGAATAAAAATAAAGTACGTTTTAAGAGTTAATTTGATATCATATCTGTATAAGAGTCCTTGAAACCATATATCTTGTGACTTGCTGGCACATCTCTCTAAAGTGTGCAAAGCCTGCTGTCAGCCAAGGCACTGAATTGTAGATAAGAAACAATAAACAATCTTGAAGATGAAATTCAGCAAGTCCTGTTTGCCCCATTTAATCCTACCACAGAACTGCCAGGGGTTTCCCTATCAGGGGATCCTGAACTCACCAGCTGGAGCAGTACAGCTCAGGAGATTTTACATGGCATTCTTGCAGGGACTAATGGCCAGTGCAGTGCTGGTTTACCTGGGGCACCTCACTCCCAGAGGCCTGAGGCACAGGGGTCCCTGCAGCTCTCTGAGTCACTCTGGACCTCCCCAGGCTGGGGGGAGCCTCTTCCCTGACCTGCAGAACTCCCTGCCTGCCTCCAGGAAGAATCTCCCTCCAGCACCACCCCCACACCAACCTGGATCTCCACAGGGTTTTTCTTGGGCCGGTACCCATAATATTCCTCCTGGCGCTTCATGAACTTCCTGAAGTGCTCTTGGATCAGGAAAGTAGCATAGAATTTGCCCACTGTCACCTCATCATCTAGAGGGAGGAAACCAACATGATGATTCTGCCTGTCACAAGATCCCAAGTGGCTGGAGCAGTGAGACCCTGACAGGAGTTGCTCTGTCCCTCTGGGAAGTGCCACCTGGTGACATACCTCCAATAGGTGGGATGACCTGGTCCAAAAGCTTCATACTCGTTCGCTTCCAGATTTTTTTAATAATAGCTCTGAGCTCCTCATTGGCCTGTTCAAAATTACCTGTGAGGAAAGTGAGCAGGACAGAGCAGTTCATTCCCAGGGATGTGAACAAGAGTGAAGACAAAGCTGTGAACACCTGGCCAATCTCCTGGAGGGTGTGACAGCTCCCCTCTGTCTCCACACTCAACAAAAATGAGCTTAGTAAGAGAAAGGCTTTGAATGCTTTACAGATTTTGACCTCCCCTTTGGTGCTCCCATTTCAGGGTGCTCCCATTTCAGGGTTCACCATTCCTGAAACCCCAGCCTGTCTCCAAGATCTCCTGTGCTTCTCCCAGGCTGCCATGTTCCCACCCCAGCCAGAGGGAAGCACCATGCCACACTGCTGGAAGACACTGATCCCAGGAGCCCCCACTGCCTGGCCTTGGCTCCTGCCACAGCTGGCTTCCCAGCCCAGCCCAGAGCTGCTCACAGCACAGGCACAGCCCACAGAAACAAGCTGCTGGGACACCTTCCCACAGCAAAGCTCAGCAAACCTTGCTGCTGGCAGGGAAGGGGTGAAAGCAGCTCCTCCCCAGCACAGCTAAATTCAAAGGAAGGGAGCTGGACCAGCCCCACTCCCAAGCTGTTCAAGGTGGCACTGGTGGCACTGGTTCACTCCTCAGGGCTGCAACATGTGGGGCACCAGCTAACAACACCCTCCAGGCTGGCTGAGCAGTGCCATGCAGACACCAGGGGCTCTGCTCCAAAGAGATGGGAATAATAAGAACAGAGCCGAGAGTTCCTCCACAGCGTCTGAGATCCCTGGCCAGTGGGGGAATGGTGTGTAACCCACACCCAGCACCACGAGGAAAGTCCCCTGCCAGGCTGTAGAGGCAGACAGGATCACTGCTTACCCTCTGTCTTGATCTTGAGGGCTGTCCTCACCAGAGCAAAGAGGGTGGCGTTGAAGGTGACGGTGCCGTCGCTGTTCAGGGGCATGTTCATGCACACCAGGCGCTGCACAGCAAACCAACACCTGTGACCCCAGGGCACAGAGCAGGCTGCCAGCCCCCAAACCCCGTCCTGTCCTGGCCAGAGGCTCTGCTCAAGGCATGGAGCCCTTCCAGCCCTACCTGCCCTGCCCAGGCCCAGGAGCTCTGCATCACTCCTGGTACCACAACTGCCAGAGGCACTGACATCCCTGGTCCCAGCCAGCTGAGCCAGAGCAAGTGATGGGCAGAGCTGGGGGAAATAACCTACAGGGGCATGAGTACATGGGAGAAAATTGTAGAATCACAGAATTGTTTAGGTCAGAAAAGATCTGTAATATAGTCAGGTCTAACCATTCCCCCAGTACTGCCAAGGCCACCAGAAAAACCAGGTACACAAGCACCACATGCACATTTTAAAGGCTTTTAAATCCCTCCAGGGTGGTAACCCACAACTGCCCTGGACAGCCTGTCCCAGGGCCTAACCAATCTTTTGGTGAAAAAAATTTCCCCAATATCCATCCTAAACTTCTCGTTGTGCAACTTGAGACTGTTTCCTTTTGTACTATCACTATAACAAGTGCCTTAAGTTTTAGCTTTTATATTTTTTCAGACTCTGTGCTGTTTGAATATGTAATTCTGGGTTTCATATGAAGGGTTGGTGACCTCTCTTCACAGGATAGATAGACAAAACAATTCCTTTCTAGCTGGGGACCAAGGTCAAATTTTAGGCCCAAGAGTGTAAACAACAGTGAAGAGAGAAAGAACAAAGAGGATGGAGCTTCATAACCTGAGGCTGTAACTGCACAATTAACTCCAATGTGCAAATGGAGCAGAGCTGATAAAAGTGTGAGGCCTCGTGTCCAGGATCCATTTTGGGCCCATTGCTGGATTGCTGGGGTGCAGCCCCAAGGGGTCCTTGCATGGCCCAAGTTGGATCCTTTCAATAAATCCCTTTTTATTCTTTTACTCTGCCCAGTCTCTGTTTCCATGTCAGCCTTTCTAGGCAACAGTTACTTGAGAGAAGAGATCAACTCCCACCTGGCTGTCCCCTCCCGTCAGTAGAGAGCAAGAAGTTCTCCTCTGAGCCTGCTCTTCTCCAGGCTGAGCCCCTCAGCTGCTTTCAGAGACATGGGAGTTATTTTGCATTGCACTCCCCACTCCAAAACATGTTCCAGGCTGCTGTGAGGAATCTGGGGATCACATCTCCTGATGCATTTGCCCAAAACCCAGCAGGGATTTCACTAGTGCCTGTGCTCCTGCCCATGCATGTTACACATGAGCCTCAAACAGACCCTGGATTTGTTCAGAATGAGCTAAGCCAGGAAAAGTGTATTTCTGCTAAGAAAGTTGGGGTTTCCTTCTCCCTAAGCACCATCAGCTCTTGGAAACAAGTTCTACAGCCCAGCTGGCATGGCCACATGCTCAGGCCCTGCACTGCCCTCCTGCACCAGCTGCAGCCTGGCCTGCAAGTCCCTGGAATGAGGGCTCTGGGCAGAGCCAGCCCCTCAGTGCCACACAGTTGAAGCAGGAGGTGAGCACAGGTGAGTCCTGATCTTCAGGAGCCTGAACCACATCAGCTCTGTGCAGGTCAGTAGTACCTCTCCATGCCTCCCCAGTACACCTCTTCATTAAAAAGGAGAGGTCAGAGCAGAGGACAAGCCATGGCACTGGAAGCTGGCTGGACTGTCACTCTTAGCCTGCCAGGAGGACACAGTGACAGCTTGGGGAAGGTGTCTCTTGTCCCTTGTCACCCCCTTGGCTCTTACCTTACAAGCTACACGGTGTGGACAGAACTTCCCAAAGCCCAGGGGAGGGTTGATACGCCTCAGCAGAGTCACCACATCCAAGTGTTTGATTCTCCCCCTGCAGAGGAAACACACCAGCTCAGCAGTGAGGCAGCAGACCTGCTTGACAGTGGCTTGGGGAGGTGCCCTGGGGGCTGATCCCTGGGATCTGCCCCGTGCTTCTGTGCTGGGCAAAATCCTACTCTTCCCTCTGCTCCTCCTGGGGAAGCAGCTGCTCCCTGTGGCACTGGGGAGCTGGTAAAGGTGTGCAGTGGCACAGGAAGAGTTGGCAGCCTCACCACAGCTGGATGAAGAGGGAATTGAAATGTTCCCAAATATCTTATGTTCCCAAATATCCTGATGGCTTTTATCAGACCTGGATCAACCCTGGCAAGCCCATATCCACCTCTGAGGTGCAGGAACCTGAGTGGTAGGTGGTGCCACAGCTCACCCTGCCATGCATGTCTCCCACTCCATGGAGCACCCACCCACACTCACTTGGCCTCGGGGTCGTACTCAGCCCAGATCCGCTTGAACTCGTCCAGGTGATGGGGCCCGAGGATGGACCAGTCCCGTGTCAGGTAGTCAAAGTTGTCCATGATGACAGCCACGAAGAGGTTAATGATCTGAGGGCAGAGGAACAGATGGGAAGGACCCAGTGAGGGGAGAGAGACCAGCACTACAAAAACATGGGCAGATGTGTTCTGGAGCAGAAGGGGCTTGGGCTCTCCTGGAATCACAGAATGATGAGTGAGAGCATCCTCCTCCATGCAGAGGAACCTCCTGCCCAAGCAGGTCATACGAAAGGACAAGCACATCAGCATCTTGTCCCTCCCCACCCTTGCCAAGGCCAACACAAACACATCTGGAAGGCAGCACATGGAAGCTGTGGGAAGAAACTAAAAGGGGATCCTGGGTCCCTCAGGAGTGCAGTGTCAGTTTACAGCGTGGCTGGGTAGGTGGGCTGGGGGTGATGTCCCCAGGAGGAGCTGCTGCGGCCTCACCTCATGAGGCACACGACTAACACCACCATGGCTGCCCAGGGCAGGACAGGGGTGCCAAAGGGGCCCTGTGGGAGCCAGCATACCAGGAAGGCACAGAGCATGTAGAAGCTGATGAAGTAGAAGTAGGCAAAGCCGGTGCCACAGGTGTACTCCTCGCCCTCAGCATAGTCGGACTCGGGGTCACAGCGCCGGCCGTAGCTGCAGTCCAGCAGGATCTCCTGCCACGCCTCACCCGTGGCACACCTGGGAAGAGGCACACCTGCTGGTCCTTGCCTGTTCTGGCCATGCAGGGAGGGCTGGGACCAGTCCAGCACACGGGGAATGGGAAGCTGCTGGGAAAGGAGCAGTCAGGATTCTGGGCTTGCTGCTAAAGGGCCACTGAAAGCTTCAGAAAGCATCTGGAGCCAAGGAAAGCCTTGGTCTGAGCTCCTGCTTCCCATGAGTTTCCTCACAATTCACTAATTAAAATTCACTCTGGGAAGGAAATATTTAGAATAGCAACCCCAAAATGCCCCTCTCTCCAGCAGCCCAGCCATACCAAGTAAACCCAGTAAACACCAAGTAAAGCCTCTCCTGAAATGCTCCCACTGCTGCAGGAGATCTTTCTGTGGGACAAAAAAGAAATCAGCTACTGAAATGTTGGTCCTCCCTCACTCCAAGCTGGGCATTCCCACAGGCTGAGCCTGGCTCCCTTCTGCAGCTGCCTACACGACAGGACAAGACTGACCTGAAGAGCAGCAGCACAGCCTGTGGAAAGGTCTGGAAGTTGTTGTTTCGGTTGATCTGGGTCCCGTCCACCATGGCGATCTTCCCAAACATCTGTAAATCCCAGTGGGAAGTCTCCAGTGTGCCATCCTTTCTTTGGCACCAACCACCCTCCAGAGCACCTCTGGTGCCTGAGCTCCACTTCCTCTTGTTTGTTTGGCTTTGGGCGTCTCCAAAACAGATTGAGATTGGGGTGGGGGTGCTCTGGGGCTTAGAAGCTACTTGGACATTCCTGCCAGTGCTGAAAACACCCCTGACTACAACTGCACTTCATGTGGGCCAAGGAGACAAGGTCTCCTGAACCAGCACAAGCACTGGTGCCTGTGTGTCTAGGCTGTGCCACTGACTCCCAACGTGCTCTTTGCCACGTGCCTCAGCTGCCCTGGCTGAAGCCCAGGGGTGGGAGGGTGTTGGGGTGGCAAACATCCTTGCAGACCAGGCTAAACAGGTCCCATCATGTGCAAAGTCCCAGAGAGGGCCTAACAGAGGAACCAGTCCCACCTCCCCAGGTGCCATGAGACTCAGGACATCTCACAAAGACCAATTCCCACCCCTGCCCTGTGCCCCTCACCTGCATCCCAATCACAGCATAGATGAAGAAGAGCATCACAATCAGCAGGGCCACATATGGCAGAGCCTATGACAAAAGGACCGTGGCTTGAGTGAGACACAACCCAGGGACAGGGCTCTGGAGGTGCTGCAGGAGGAGGATCTGTCCCTGCCTGGGGAGGGGACAGCTCAGCTGCTCCTCTCAGCACCTCCTGCTGGCCCCTCTCTGTGGTTCTGACACACGGCAGGCTGAGGCCAGCCCCCACAGGAGCACTGGTCTCTGTGGCTGGGACAGAGGCTCAGCACACCCCAGGGCTGAGGGAACTGCCCAGGTCAGGGCTGTGAGCCTGCCCTGAGGTACCCACCTGCTGCAGATCCCAGCCAAGGGGCCCAGGCAGGTACTGCCAGCACCTGGCCCAGCTCTGACACTCAGAGCTGTCAGCCAGGGAGTCCCACACACCTTCCCACCCACATGGCCTTTGTTCTACACACCACAAGCCCTTGGCCCAACCTGAGGTCAGCACTGGAGCTTTCTCCTCTGCCTGGTGAGGATAGGCTGCTCATGCTGCCAGCCTGAGGATCAGCCACTGCTGCCAGCCCTGGGCATGTGTGTGTTTGGGAGGGAAGCACTGCTCCTGACAGACCTGAAAGGACTTGATGAAGGTCCACAGGAGGGTCCTGACACCTTCACCCCGGCTCAGCAGCTTCACCAGACGCATCACCCGGAACAGCCGGAAAAAAGTGATGGAGACACGGGAGTTGTCATCAGGGTCCTGCAGGCAGAGCACAACAGCTGGAGGACAGAGAGTGCTGAAGCCTCCAGGCTTTCAAGGCAGGGGGCTCCAGGTCCTGGGTGAGGAAGGGTTACGAGATCCCAGCCCCAGGCACCAGTCACGGTGCCCCTGCCTGCACACAGGATCACACTGCAAAGATGTGCCGGCTCCTTTCCCCCTGGCACTTCTCCCCCAGCCTTCCCAGGGATCTCATCTCCCCAGGGCCCCATGCTCACACTTTTGACACTGGGATAATGCAGGAAAGAAGGCATGCTGCCACACAGACTGGGAGAGCTGTGAGGGTCACAGGGCCACCACAGATAGGCTTAGTCCCACCAGGGTCTTGCCCAGCATGTCCTGTACTTGCAGGGTGAGGTGTAGGGTGGGCACCAGGCACAGGAAGGGCTAATGACAGCTGTTTAAGCAGAGAAGGGCTGTTTTGAGAATGTTACAGCAGGACTATAACCAAAAGAGGGACTGAGGAGAGGTGTCTCTGTGGTGTGCCAGTGTCACCTGGCCATGCAGTGATGCTGACTCTCTGTGGGTATTCCCCTTGAAGGGGTGAACAGCCAGGGGTTCAGGCCAGAGTGGGCAGGCAGGAGGTGAGGCAAGAGGCACAGCTCCTGGCTTGAACGGACCGGGTTTTGTCTGGAAGCACCCAGCAGTGGTGGTTGGAGATGCTGGGGGCTTGGTCACCCCTGCCCCTGATAGCCCCAGCATGGCACAGCCTCAGCCTCTGCCACCAGGAGCCATGAACAGACCCTCCTGGCACTGCCTACCTGGGCTCCATCGCTGCTTGGGATGCTTTTCCCACTGCCCCCTCAGCCCACCAGAGCTTTACTGCTGCCACTGGATCCCTCTCACTCCCATCACCCAGGCCACTCACTCCCAGCTATTTCAGGGCAACAAAATCCAGCTGTAAATACTCCTCCCAGCTCCTCTTTCCTCACTATCATACTTCTGAGTTCTCAGGGCTGCACTGAAAAACTCCATCTGCTCTCCCACCTCTTTCTTTTGCCTTTTACCTTGTCCTGGTGCTTCTTGCCCATCCAGTGAGCCCAGTGGTCAGGAACATCCCATCAGCCCCAGTGCACCCCCGCCCCACCACTGGGAACTGGGCAGAGTCCTGTGGAGAGCAGCTTGCACTCTGCAGTTCCCAGCACCAGGGCCCTGGGAAGAGGCTCTGGCACCTGCAGTCAGCCCCCTCCACACTTTCAAACTAACCCAGGACACTCCGTTGCCACTGCACCCCCTTGGTAGTCTTTGGCCATCACTGCAGGGCTTGGGCCACTCAGCCCCTGGGACATTGGGCTGCACCCAGGGGGCACAGCCAGCTCTGGGGAAGGCACATGGCAGAGATCACCCCTCTCACCATTTCTCTGGCTGTCAGAGCATCCCTTCAGGCCTTAGGCAGCCAGGGTGATGGGCAGAAGGACCAAGGCCAGCTTTCCTGCCCTACACCTGGAAAGGTCCTCCGATGTGGCAGTTCCAGGGGATGGGATGGTGAAGGGCAGGGCTGGGCTTTCAGACGGTCCCAGGAGGGCTGGGGAACAGCCTTGCACCTCTCAGGGTGAGAAAAGGTGTCTGTGTGTGTGGTGTGTCACCCCAAATCCCCCTCAGTGAGGGCAGAGTCACACCCCAGAGAGAAGGGCTGGGGCTGCAGTGCCTCAGGGACGTGCAGGACACATGCAAACACTGGCCACAGGCAGTGAGGGAGCAGCACAGACACATGCAGATATTTACAGTGCCATCACAGCCTCCTCCCAGGCAGTACAATCCACCACTGGGTGCAAGAATAGTCTGTCAAGAGAACAAGAGAGTCAGCACGAGTAAGGCAGGAAGGACAGCGAGGGGTGGTGACACAGGAAGATAACAGAGACACGGAAGGAAGAGTAAGATGGAAATTGGGGAGCAGGGGAGGGGCACAGGGAAGGACAGGCAGACCCTCATCATCCCTTAGGCTCAGGACAAGGTGATGTGATTGCTGATAGGCAGAGGCAGCATCTGGGGAGCAAGGAACCACACAGACACGAGGGACTCACCCACCTCTGTGCCCGGCTGCCCTCACCTGCTGTGACACCCTCAAAGGGGCAGGGCTGTGCCCAGAAAAGCTGGGCCAACCCTCAGCAATGCTGCTGCCCCCATGGTCAGGCCCAGAGATCTGGGGAGAGCTGAGCTCCTCAGCCAACACTAGACTCCTCTGCAGCAAGCTGGGCTGTCCCAGCATGGCAGCCTGGACACCAAGGCAAAACTGGTGCAGGACTGAGCACTGAGACTGGCAGCCCCAGGGATGGGCAGCAGGCAAACCACCTGAGCTCCTCAAAGCCAGAGACATGCTCCTCCTATCTGCAGAGAGCCTGGCACACTCTGGGGCACAGGGACTCAATGCCAGCCCCTGACTCTTGGGGGATGATCCAGCCCCTCCCTGCACAGCCCAGGCTCGTTCTGGGGGTCCCAGCCAGCAATTGGGGGGGTGGGCCTTGCCACGGGGCTGAGCTGCCAGGGCAGTGCCAGGAGCAACACGGCAGCAGGAGCACTCCAGACTCCTACATTCCAGAGCCTGGGGTAGCACTGCCAGTGAGGCCCCCATCCCTGCTCTCACCACCATCCCCTCAGAGCTCTCACCACCCCCCGGGATCTGGGGAACCCAGACAGGGAGAGGAGAGGAGAGGAAGAGGGAGAGGGAGAGGGAGAGGAGA